>CM075020.1:5565139-5624047 GCA_037576675.1 Pangasius sanitwongsei | reverse complement strand
TGTCAACTTATTTCGCAAGTATGGAGAACAGCGATAGATGGACGGACGCTGAAGTGCAACACGGCTCCGATCACAGCCTCCTCCATCTGTTTACGCTGTACTTCTTTGTTTCCCTTGTTGAACGCCGCGCACAAATGACGTCGCTGTCGACTGGCTTACGTCACTTCCTAGTGCCCACTGTCGGTGCGAACGCAACCCTTTAAATGGTACTGGGAAATAGTACTTTAGTACTGTACATTTAGTTCTGGAACTAAAGCGGTGCGAAAGGCCCTTTAGTTATAGCACTGGCCTGTCTTTTTCTCTCCACTGAAGTTAACAAGACAAAAAAAAAAAAAGCAGCTTGTCGTGTTATAGAGAAATCGCAAATCTCAATGTCCTCCATTCTGCTCCATCCAAAGTTAAAGCTTTACCTCTGACAGCTAAAAAGCGCCGACACTGGAGACTCCTTCCATAAATGCTAAATACACGTCTTCTTACAGAAAACTTCACCCTCTCGTTGATTACACCTTTTTAATCTGTTTATGTGGAGCGTCCTCTATACAAGTCTCTGAGATCGAGTGCATTAATATAAACCTTGCAGCCAGAACTACTGTCTGAGCTGCTGTTATAGAAAACTAATCAACACTTTCCGACCAATCAGATTGGAGAATTCGACCGTGCTGTGGTATTAAAGTCAAGACAATATGCTGCATGCTAACCTGCACGAGTGCGTGGAATATCTTGAGGATCTGTTTCTGGATGAGGACAGAGAACACCGTGGCGTCAGGCAGCAGCTGAGTGATGAGCTGCTGGATCCGGGGCAGGAAGAGCTGCATAGCAGCCAGCAGGGGCACCCTCTCCTCCGCCTTCCTAAACCTGTGAACAACAACCACGTCACACTACTACAGCCACTGAACACGCCGACGCTGAGCCACAATACTCCGCTTATGTATATCTGCTCTTTTTATATTCCGCTGCTTTTGAATTCACTACGCACAAGAGCGTAGGATCCTTCAGTTCACTAAGCTCGGCTGGTGGACAGGAAGTTCGGCTCCCTGTAAGGGAAATAAACTATGTGAAGCACTCACTCGTAGCTTTTGACGAGTTGGTAGAGCGCGAGCAGACTCCCGTACCAGCTCCCACTGTTCTGAGACTGCAGGTACAAGTTGATCTTATCGACGATGCCAGTCCAGCGGCCGGGGAAATCGTGCTTTATAATGGCACGCAGGCAGACTGTAAGCTGGGCCCTGTCCATCAAAAACACACACGCACACACATAAATATCGTAACTGAGAAAGAATCTCAATTCTTATGACTGTAAAAGCAAAAGAACACACTCGAGGTCACGTCTGACAGCTTGGATTAGCAGATCAGATCAGAGCGAGTGTGTGGACGAGTGAGTAACTGACCGTATGGACTCAGGACACCGGATGATGGCCTCCACCATGTTCTCTCGAATCTGACCGCGGTCATTCTCATGGATGTTGAAGGGGAACACGACCTCGCCCACAGACGGCTCACGGTCCTGCCAGTACTGACTCACCATGTTCTTCAGGTAGATGGCAGCTGTGATGCACAAAGAGGTCAGCCTGAATGTATCTTCTCCTCCCAATAATAATAATAATAATAATAATAATAATAATAATAATAATAATAATAAGTTTAGCTGTTTATTGTGTTACTTTGTTTTTTTTATGTCTTATGTTCTTATATTACTTATACCATTTTTTTTTACCAATTTTTTAATAAATAAATTTCACTTATTTACTCCTAATAATTTATTATTAATATATTTTTTTCATATCATATATTCCTTTGTAATAACAATATATTATTATATTATTATCACTTTCGAGCAATTACAAAACATGTCCTTTTTTGCTTTCTTTCCCTTTATTTTTTTATTATTATTATTATTATTATTATTATTATTATTATTATTTCTACAACCTACAAGTTATAATGTTTTTTTTTTCCAGTTAGGACATCAGAAAAACTTCCACTGTTTCCACATTTTTTTTTATAGTATTCTACTCTTAGCTGCCTCAAGTCTATGGAAAAACACACTTTTTTCCCTAAATGGCCCCAGTTTCCAAAAACAAAATAGACTCTGACTAAGTGCATGTCGTTTATGTCCTTTTAAATTACGTATCAATTTTCTGATCAAACAAAATATGCCTACTAAAAATAATATACCGTGTAAGTAGATTTCACATCATAATTTCCAGCACTGTCAGGTTTTTTTTGTGGCTGAATCTCAAATGGAGTTCTAGGACACACTGTAGTACACTACATATTAGTACACTTTGTACTGTAGGATCTACAACTCCACTACGTTGTACCGGTCGATCTAATGAGCACACACACACCAAAATAGTTACGTTTTATGGATGGCAAAAAAAAAATATGCATATGATTCAGTGCCCTGATTCTGATTTCCAGGAAAAAAACCCAACAACTTTGGTTGATTTTGGAAAGAATTGCAAAAGAAGAAGAAGAAGAAGAAGAAGAAAAGTCATGTGGGAGCTGAACGAGTCGGCTCTTATAGCTGAGATTGCTGAGATTGCTCTAAGCTATAAGACTGCTCTGTCTCACTGAAATGAGCCAAAATTCCCACCACAGCTGTGTGTGTATGTGTGTGTGTGTGTGTGTACTCACCTGCCTGCCTCACAGGAAACTCCACCTGCTCCGACACGATGATCTGCAGCAGAGTCGGAGCAAAGTTGATGATCTTGTAGGACTGGGGAGAAAAATAAAGCACAGAAATGACATATCAGATAATCTGGCTGAAAATAACTCATTTCAGTGGCCTCAATATAGAAGACAGGTGTGTACAAAATGACAGACTTATACAGGAGATTCTGCAATAATAGCCTAATTACATTACATTACTCCACCTCCACATATAAAACTAATGCAGTCTGAGTAGGGCTGATGATGCTCATGCTGAACATTCTTCATCACGCTTAGTGCTGTTTATCTTTACTCTTCTACACCTGTCTACTGTGCAGATTTATAGTGCCACTGGCCAGTGTCTCTCAGAGGATTTCCTGATGAGCCTCAAGGGTTCCTCCTTAAGGGTTTCTCCTTAAGGCTTCCTCCTTAAGGGTTTCTCTCAAGGGTTCCTCCTTAAGGGTTCCTCTCAAGGGTTTCTCTCAAGGGTTCCTCCTTAAGGGTTCCTCTCAAGGGTTCCTCCTTAAGTCTTCCTCCTTAAGGGTTCCTCTCAAGGGTTCCTCTCAAGGGTTCCTCCTTAAGTCTTCCTCCTTAAGGGTTCCTCTCAAGGGTTTCTCTCAAGGGTTCCTCCTTAAGGGTTCCTCTCAAGGGTTCCTCTCAAGGGTTCCTCCTTAAGGGTTCCTCTCAGGGGTTCCTCCTTAAGGCTTCCTCTCAGGGGTTCTTCTCAAGGGTTCCTCCTCATGACGTCTCAGGGAGTTTTCCCTCGCCACTTGTTCTACATCCGGGTTTCTGTAAAGCTGCTACGTAACAATGCAGCTGCTGTTAAAACTGTTTACTGTGTAAATAAAATGAAGCTGAACCCTGAAGGCCTTCATCCAAACAGCTGAGCACAGCCACATCAGCTGGCTTTCTAACCCACTGGGTAACACATGGCACAGCGTTTTAGCTCTTAGAAATCCTTTCTTAGACAAAAATCCCTCCAGGAAATAGAAGTATCATCTGTTATCTTACTTATTCCTCAATTCTGTCACTTGACTGTCAGGTAATGCTAATGCTAGCGTGCTAAAAGGTAATAAACCAGGCATTAGACGCAGAGACTAACACTACAAGCATGAAGCACTGATGCAGAATAAAAACTGAAAACTTGCATTCTCTTTCCTGCCTTCAGACCTCCGTGTCAGAGCCAGAAGAATGACCAGGCTTCTCTGTTTACATGACTTATCAGGCCCCTCGGCATAACTGGCTAAAATAATAAGTTTTTTATAAAGCACACACCTGATTGAGCTCATTTTCAGCCGCTATTCTAAGGTTAGGGTCTATAGTTCCCTTTAAAGCCTGTATAATCCGATTGGGATCCATCGAGAGCAGAACTGCACAATAACCGCAACTTTTTTTTTTTTTTTTTTTTTTTTGGACAAACGGCTAGCTAATTGAGCTAGCTGCACACATACGCTGTGGTAGTCGTAACTCAAAAAACCTCCGTTAGATTCCAAAGTGCACTACATAGGGTATAAAAGCCATTATCTATGTAGTGCACAAATATAGGAAATAATACGCCGTTTGGCATCCAGTCCGGTAAGCGTTGAGCCTTTGTCGCAAAACAACGTGAACGCGGACCGGTTTACGGCAGCTAATTAGTGCCATGGAAACGTGGAGGAAAATATATATATGGCGTGTGAGAGGCAACTTTAAATAATAATGTGTAATTTGACCGGAAACATGATGGTCCATGGAAGTGTTTTCGCCCTGACTGTGTTTGAGAGAGATGCTGCTTGCAGAAAAGTATGCTTTGTGAATTAACAACTTCATAAATTAAGCAAAACTGTTTATTTTAAGTAACTATCAATACCATGTGTAAATATTATGATATCACGATAAGATATATAAATATACAGGGGGAAAAATGCATTTTCAGAGAAAGATAGCAGTCTAAGGGGCAAAACTCACTCAGATTCAACATTGCAGTAGAATGGATGTGATGTATGTGAGGGCCAAAGACAAATTTCTTTTTAAAAATTGCGAAATAAAGAAAAATATAAGAAAGGATATGTTTTTGTTTTATTTATTATTTTTTTGATTTTGAAGAAATCAATACTGTGTTGTAATTAGTATTTTTAGAATTATTTGTTTGAGTTATTGTTGAATACTCGATTCTGATTGGTAACGTGAGGGTGAGGTGAAGTGACGTAGGCATTCGCGTTCTGTAATTTTATGCTTTCTGTCCCTTCTGACTTGCCGTAGTGTTGTTCCTGAAAACTGTCATGGCGGTGTTCTCGGGTTTTTTTGCATTTATATATATGTGTATGTATATATTTTTGGCACTACTCGAAATGATTGTTTGAAGAAATACCAGCTTTTAATACATGTCAGCAGACATGTATTATTTATACAGTTTTATTCGTTATTAATGTGTGTGTTTCACGTGAGATGCAGTGTAAACTGTTCGGCTAGGTTAGCTAACTAGCTAAATCAGCTGCTGTCAGCTGCTCCAGTGTGTGTACTGAAATGTAAGTATCGCGGCTCTGTGAATTCGCTTTGCAGTTTAATCCTGAATCTTCAGTCATCATGTGCGAGGCTTTGCGTGAAGACGAGCTGCGGCCGGTCCCCAGAGAGAGAGCCGTGCTGGAGAGCTTCTTCACGCAGCTCGGCATGTTCTGGTTTGACCGAGCTAAAGACTACGTGGAGAAGGAGAAGGAGCAGAGCAGCAGGAGCGCCGCGGCCATCTGGAGCTCTCTGCTCGCTGCTCTGGCGCACCTGGCGGCCGCGGAGAAGGCCTACCACAACATGACCTTCCTCGGGCAAAAACTAGGTACCAACACGGGATGGGGATGGTGTCCTGGCTGAGGTGCACCAGTCATGATGCTGAATATCTAATGTTTAAGCTTGTTACCTTTACTCCATTACTGCACAGGTTCCTCACTCTGGTCCTGGAGTACTGCATATTTGAGTGTTTCCCTGCTCGCTCTCTCTCTCTCTCTCTCTCTCTCTCTCTCTCTCTCTCTCTCTCTTACACACACACACACACACACACACACACAAGCAACTAATCAGCTACTTAACAGCAATTCCTACTACAATTCACCAAGCTGCCACTGCTGGGCCCCTCAGCAAGGCCCTTAACCCTCAACTGCTCAGTTGTATAAAAAATAAAGATAAATGTAATTTGGTCTGGATAAGGGCATCTGCCAAGTGCTGTAAATGGAACATTAGGTTTACATTTGATCATTTGGCCGATTCTTTTATCCAAAGCAAGTTACAGTTGAGACAGCTGAGTAGTTGAGTGTTAAGGGAATAACTGCTCAGAAACCACCAGTGGCAGGATGCCGAGTGATGCCGGGATTTGAACTCTCAACCCTCTGGTCAAAGGTTTCGCAAAAGCATCTCAGCACAAAGATCATGGCTACATGGTAGAGCGAACATCGTGTTGAACACTCTCTCTTCAGGTTAAGATCATCTTAACTTTGTAATGCTTTTGGGAAAATTCAGCCCTTATATAACTGTGTCATAAGAAGTCCTTTACTTAACAAAACAGTCAGAATAAGAGAATTTCATTTTTAAGTGCCTTTCTCATAGTACTCATAGACAGTATACAGATACTAACACATCATATAGAAGTGATGTGTAGAAATCTATTATATGTAATAATAGTAAAAACACACACACGCACTTTAAAATGGTTAATAAAAACAGGAATAGTAAAATTAATATCATTCTTTAATTCATCTTCCGTAACCGCTTCATCCTGGTCAGGGTCATGGTGGATAAGGAGCCTGTCCTGGGAGCACTGGGCATGACGGCGGGAAAACACCCTGGATGAGACACTAGTCCATCACAGGGCACTGTGCGTGCGTGCGTGCGTGCGCGCGCGCGCACACACACACACACACACACACGCGCAATTTACAGCTAGGCAGCTAGGGAGAATTTTTTCAGGGGGAACGCAGAGGAAACCCATACAGACACAGGGAGGACATGTGAAACACAGACAGTAACCCGAGCTCAGGATCAAACCTGGAACCCTGGAGCTGTGAGGGGCAACGCTACCGTGCCTCCTTATAATATAATAATCATTTTAAATAATAATAATAAAAGAAAATATCAGTGCATGTCTATATAACATAATGAGTAAGTGAGGGTTTTTTTTTTTTCTGCAAAGTGACACTTTTCTGAGGAAAATGTCAAAGTTGCATGGGCGGGACATAGGCTTCATTCACGTAGATTTGATTGGTTTAGTTATGAAAAGTGGGTGTTCCAAAAACAACACGGAGGCACTAGACTCCACTCGAGTGTGGAAGATTACTCGCCTCACACAGCTCCACCGGCATTTGACGAGGCGCAGATGGATGAAATCTTGCTCATGCAGGAGGTTGAGATGGAGGAACAAGATAAGTATTTTGTCCCAGGAGTGAGGCCGTATTTATTTGAGCCTGCACATGCAGAGGTGGTAACTCACTCTGTGGTGGTCACTCTCACGAGCACGGCGAGCAACTCCGAGGTGAGGGGGCGTGAACATGACAAAAAAATTATTATACTTCTTGTCCCACCTGTAGTTCTACCATGACATCATAAAAAAATAATAATAATAAATAACCAGAGGCTGTGTAGAGGCAGGAAAATGTTAGATTTCTTTAATCTTCCTATAGATATTCATGGAAACCTAGAGAAGCTCTCCTGTACAGCTCATAACTCGGCTGTCATATTGTTTCGTAGATTTGTCGTTTTATTCAGTCTTGGATTGCAGTGGTCATTCCTGCCTTTTTCCATCAGAGTGTATATAAGGAGGAGTGGAGCAATAACAGAACCCTGAGGAGACCTGTAACCAGAGGACTGTCCATCATTGGAAAGGGATATTAATTCCCCTTCCTGTACGACTCCGTGCCTTCCCGTACCATCCATCTCACTGCGTTCAGTACAGTTCTCTTCAAAGCGCTTAAAGTTTTCGCTGTCTCGTACAGCAGATGGTGCTGGAGAGCCACCGGGCAGACCCGTTCTCCACTCGAGTAAATTCCTCCTGCAGATTTGACCTGGATGGTGTTGGTTGGATTGGTAATTGGTCCTGCCCGGAAAACGAAACGTGGAGCTCTACAGTGTGCTGCTGCGTTTGTGTTTTTCAGGTGGTCAGTCGTTCTTCAGTAGGAAGGATTCCATCAGGACCATTTACACGTCCCTGCAGAACGAGCTGAAGAAGGTGGTCTCCATGGGACGCCCAGCACCGACCAGCTCCATGCCGTACCTGGAGGAGCTGCTGTCGCATTTATCCGAGCAGCTGTGCCACTTCACGCAGGCCCGGATGGAGCTCGCCGACCTCTACGAGAAGATGCACTGCCTCGGGAGCCAGAAAACGGTCAACTCCGAGGAGCTGGTGAGCACGCTGGAGAGTATCCTGCACAAATACAGCTCCAGGTGAGAGAAACGGTGCAGTCACATGATAAAGCATGGCTCCGTATCTGTTGCTACTCACAAGCTCTCTCCTAATTGTCCCGTCTGTATTATCCACAAATATCTTTTAACGGATATTCCTCTCGACGTATCGGCTCTCATTTTCATTTCATCTTATTTGATGTCTTGTCCTGTGTAGTCCATCAGCCTCATGCTGTACTAATAATACAGTGGTGTGTGTGCGTGCTTTTGATTGTCTGTGGTCTGTGTTGCTTGTAGTTTGCAGTTAATTCCAGGTAGGAGCTAAAGTTGTGAGAGGGGAACTGAAGAAGCGTCGTAAGATTGATCCGAGGCATCGCTCGAGCCAGTCGTTTGGATTTGACGCGTTACATAATTTCACCTCGTACCTCATTTGCATAGACCCGAGAAAATCTCAGTGTTTCGAGATCCTATTATAATTCAATCCGATCTCTTTTTTTTAAATTAATTTATTTTTAAAAAAAATAAATTTAAATAGTTTATTAGTTAGTCCGTACATGACAATCCAGTACCCTCATCCAGGGGTTTGCAAACCTTTTTTTGTCAGCTGAAGCCCTTCTACCTGAATTATTTGCCTCAGGTAGCCCTGGAGATGCTAAGCAGGATGATGTTAAGTGGATCTTTTGCCTGCTGAATACGTTTGTTTAACTTGTTTACTGCTTCTGTTGCTGTTTTTATCTTCGTTAAAATTTGCCTTGTTTGGTTTTATGTCCAGGTTTTCATGTTTTGCTTCCAAACGTATTTTTAAAAATACATACTTCGTACTTTCAGTAGAGAGCTGCTTCAAACATACCACACGCTTGGGAAAGGGGTTTGGTCTTGTTATTGTCCACGCACATAAATCCAAATATTAAATATTCATCGCTGCGCTTATGGAATGATTCTCACTTTGGAGCTTTTGTTGTCTAATTTGCACTTGGATGCTCCTCCTCATGTGATGTGATGTGATATAGATATAGGTGTGTGTGTGTATATATATGTGTGTATGTGTATATATATATATATATATATATAATTTTTTTTTTCCCTCCCTTTTACTGACAAAATGTCTGTCTGCTTTTAAGCTTTTCTAAAGATGAAGGCACTTTTAGCCACAAAGAGTGATTTGGCTCGCTCACAGTCATTTACATTTAACTCTCACATGCTGAGGACTGCTGTCTCATAACATCACCTGTGAATAATTCAATAATCTTCTATCGACTTTTACTTATGAGGTTTCACGAAAATGCTACACTATTAGTGATTTTAATTCATTTCATTTTTTACTTGTAAAAATAGGTTAAATTTCATCAGTATATGCCGTTGAGGTTAACATCACAGTCTCATGAACCCCTGGTTGGGGAAACCCTTCCCTAATGTTTCCCTAATCTTCATCTTCAGTTTAATTTACATCTGCAGTGTAGCTCCATCCCTGTTGTCGTACGCTGCTTTCGTGGTGCCTTGTAAGTGGTAACTTGCAAGATGTAAAAACATCATTTCCCACTAGCAACAAGCTAGCCGGCTATCGTTAGTGATGACTCTAATGTTGAGGATTAAACATGTACTCTGTCTGTATGTTAATGCCGCATTCGTGGTGCCTTGTAAGGGGCAATTTGCAAGTTTTAATGCTACATTCGAGGTGAAGTTGCAACTTCCCTGTTAATTCCCCGCCTGTAACTGGTAAAAACAACTACATTTAATGTCCAGAGGAGGAAAATTCTATCATTACGACCTGCAAATTACCACTTACAAGGCACCGCGAACGCAAGATAATACTGTCCTTAGCCGCCTCGGCACGATCGACGTGTGAAGTGGAAAAAATCCATGGACGCCTCCACGAAAGCATGACTTTTGTTTGCTTTGTTGGAGCACGTAAAGCTCATAAAAAAGCTACGTTAAGTGCACTTTTACAGTTACAGGCCTGAGTGGCTATTGTTACTGTTCTACTGAAGTGAACTTCAAACATTCATGCAACATGCTGGACTGAAATTGCAGCCCAGCAAAAACAGCACACAATAACAAGTAGCTTAGCAACAAGCTAGCCCGTAAACATTAGTGATGACTCTGTTGATGATTACCTTCTCGAAACGGTGATTAGTAATGTCACTGTTATAGATTTAAGCAAGTACTGCTATAAGCTCATTTAAAAGTAGACTTTACAGTGTTCACAGCGTGAGCGGCCATGTTGATTTAACGTCACTCCGTAAACGGGGAAAGAACTGATCGTTGAGAAGACTACCCCAAGTAGACGCGTTGATGAGAAAACACGCCCAAATGTCACGTTGAGGGGGTGTCTTCTGTAGTTTTTTTCTGTAGTTTTGTAGGCGAGGAATTACAAGTTGCACCGTCTCCTCAAACGCAGAACTACTCCAGAATCCTCTGATGGCTCCGCCCCTTTCTGCTACGTCAGGGCTGCCAGTCCGAAGTCCTGGAAGTCCACAGCACTTTAGCGTTTATAGCTCTACCTCATTTATCACTTCAGACTCAACTCATGAGCTATTAGCAAGACTTCATGGGCTGAACTGATGTGCCAGAAGACTCCACCAGGACCGGAGTCTGACACTATCACTGACCAGTGCAGTTCTAGTATCCGAGTCGGGTATTAATAGTGCACTTCCTAATTCCCCAGCACCTGCACTAAAAGTACACAACGTGTGCCATTTGAGACGTAGCTGCAGTGTTTTCCCTGGCAGTCACTTCCAGGAACTCACGGTCACTGTGTGTGTGTGTGTGTGTGTGTGTGTGTGTGTGTGTTTCTGGCTTGGTCCAGACGGTCCGACGAGTCTCCACTGCAGTTTTCCTTCCACTTGCAAGTCAGTGCAGTTTTTAATCGAGCGCTCTCTCTCTCTCTCTCTCTCTCTCTCTCTCTCTCTCTCTCTCTGCTGTTTATGTACTCTATAAAATACTATTTAACATAAAAAAAGCTGTCCTTAAATATATAGAAATGTAACGTGGTCCATCAGCTTTCATTTCTGCTGTTAAATCCTCATTTCTTAACGATGTTGATTCCTGTAACGATGTTGATTTCTTAAAGATGTTGATTCATTTTCCATATCAGCACTGATAGTAGATTCAAATCGCAGGTTTGTATCAGTGCATTTGTTCTAATACATTATTGTTTCCATAGCAACAACTTGCACAGAGCCTTGTATGGCGGACGCTGCACATAATACTCAAAAGCTTTTTAAAAATGTGATATTTATGACAAAGGGAAAAAAATGTATTATCACTTATGTGTGATGAAGCTTTCTGTAAGGAGATGCTTAACCTTTTATGGAAGGAGTCTCCAGTGTCAGTGTCGGCTTTAACAGTTTTGTGCCATGGGAGAGTCTTCAGGATTCTTGTCTCTCAGTAACATAAGTGGCATGGGTTTTTTTTTTTTTTAAATTAACTTGGAGATAACTGAACTAACTTGTCTCGTGGACGACAACATTAAAAGTAATTAAATGGATTAAAAAGTAAATAAATTAACGATTGTAATCGTTGGCTAATCGCTGTGGTATTAGACGAATGAAAGACTTCAGGAGGTGCAAAATAATGAACTTTAGCGTGGTAAGAGTAACGCCACATCAGGCTGCATCACATCATCTCGTCACTGATTACTTTCCTGCAACAGCACGTCCCCGAATGATTTATTCCTTACTTAATTCCGATTTATTCCTTACTTAATTTCAATTTATTCCTTACTTAGTTCCAATTTATTCTGTACTTAATGAAGTAAATGACTAGAACTAATTTCTAAGGCTTTATATACAGTACAGACGAAGATGCTGCATGTTACAGTTGGGATTTTTCACTATTTGGTCTGTTAGCCAGAATTTGAGCGATTGCGTTTAATTATTTACAAAACCCGAATTTAAAAGCTAAGACTAAAAATGCACAAATATCCAGTCAGCCTAGCAAGATTATTCATGAGGCAGGAGCATAGCAGTGTGTGTGTGTGTGTGTGTGTGTGTGTGTGTGTGTGTGTGTGTGTGTGTGTGTGTGTGTGTGTGTGTGTGTGTGTGACGGATGACAAAGAGATCTCTGCTCAAGGTGAACTCTGCACCCTGTTAAAGAGATGCAGCAATGGAGAGAGACAGAGAGAGACCAAGAGAGAGACCGAGAGAAGAGTGATAGAGAGATGGAGAGGAACAATGCCAGGTTGTGAGTAATCATTAGAGAGAGAGAGAGAGATTGGATCTCTACACTGTTATCTGATCAATTAATCAGACAGCGAGTGCTCCCGGACAGGCCCTGCGCTCGTCAGCTGTTTGACATCCGTCTGGGTCAGAATGAGATTAAAGCCTGGTTAGATGATCATGACCTTGAAGGATGGAGCGAGTGGACCATCTTGCTGAACTGCAACGAGAAATAAAGAAATGTCCCAGTGACTGATATGAAAATTGTCATCCGTGTTGACACAGAGCGTACAAACTCTGAAGGGCATTAATACTAGCGAATAAAATGCTGTGTGGTAAAGACCCTGCTGAAAAATAGAGAAAGAAATAAAAGCACTCAAAATATAATGAGGAAATAATACAAAGATTATGTATGCAATTAAAATATGCTTAAAAAATATATTACCCACAAGTGCTTGCAAATAAATTGATCACAATTAAAATACAATTTTATTTTTATATATTTTTTATTAGTGTTTTTATTGTAGTACTTTTTTTTTTTTAATAAATACATTACTGTGGAATACTTGATTAAAATGTAGTTTAATTTCCTAAAATATACATGATTCAAATACATTTCTTGTATAGTTTTTTGCAAAGTGTAACAAAATTTACTTTTAACACACTATACAGCTTATTAAAATACCTATTTTTTTTGTAATATTTAATATACTTTATAAATTTAGCTTTTAGGTATTAACACTAGTTATTTACAAAACGCTTTACGCAATTGTTTTATTCAAATTAGATATTTTTATAAAGAAGAAAAAAAGCACAGAGCTTAAAAATACTGAACTCTCGAAAAAAAAAGAGCTGATTAGAAGCACATTTAAAGTGCCTCGAAACTCCGGAGTGGCTTGACTTTAAAGGTTCAGTAGTCAGTTTTCTAGGGTTAAGGAGTTGGAAAAAATCAATGATTTTTTTTTTTTTTCTTCCATCATTTATTCAATGTCAAATCCACCTACTTTTAGAGACCTAATCTTTTCTACTGCACCTTTGACAGATGGTGATTATACATCATAGTGTGTGTATATATATATATATATATATATATATATATATATATTTTTTTTTTTTGGAAAATATATATTTCCTTTAAAAAGGAGTACTGAGTGATGGCTTAAATTGAAATCTAGAAAGGTCTCGCACAGAGCTTTGGATGTGAGGAGACATGTCCACTGCAATGAAACGAACCAGAGACATGTTTACCACTAAAAGAAAAAAAAACAATACAGTAAATAAGAAGTGCTAAACAAGTAGCTAATGAGTAGCTTATATTGTCCTGTTACGGTGTGATGGTTGAACATTTGACTGCTACACATCAGTGTAAAATGGTACATTCCTTCAGCTGACGCAACACTTAACGCAACACTTAACGCAAAACGCCTGCAAACAGCCTTAACGCAGTTGAAACAAAATTTCTCTTAGTGTGCGAAGTTTCACTTGTGTGTCTTTTTATTTATTTATTTATTTATTTATTTATTTATTTATTAACATCCAGACCACCGTCCAGCATGTCTTTAAAGGCCAGTCTTGGTTGATTTTATTACCCACCTGATTTCACTCAGACTCTGATTAAAACCTGGAATCCATTCTCTTCTTTCTCTGTCTGTATACTCCTTTTCTTCACCCTTTTTCTTCGATAGACCCCATTTTATTTTAGTTTCTCTCACTTTCCTCTTCACTCTGTCTCTCGCTCTTTCTTTCGCTGCCTGCTAAGACGTGTAATTAATGTTCAGTCAGGGGTGAAGAATTCGCATGCTGGCTCTGAATACAGAGGTGATGTAATGAGCTAAAAGCAGCCGTGCCATATTCATGACTCCGGTCTCCAGCACTAATGAGCCTGGAGAAGCGTACTGGCATAATGTCTTGAACACACACGCGCACACATTGACATGTTTCAGAGATCTCAGGGGGTGCCAAGTGGATTTTCATGGTCTTTTCACATTTTGTTCCATCGGTTTCCTCAGTTATTCTTTCCTCAATGCTGTGTCACGGTTCACTGTATCTGTCACTGTATCCATCCATTTTGTGCGGTCCGTGACGGCCATTTTGTTTCTTTTTGATGCAGGTTCCATCATCCCATCCTGAGTCATCTGGAGAGTGGCTTCCAGGTGGAGGTGGACGTTTTGGCGCAGCTGCTGCGCTGCCAGGCTCAGATCTCAGAGTGGCACTTCCTGCCCTCGCTGCTCAACTTGCACGGAGCTCACGCCAAACTGCAGGCATGGGCTCACGTGTTCGAGCGCCAGCGCGAAACCCGCAAGCACCTGTTCGGTGGCCAATCCCAGAAGGCCGTGCAGCCTCCGCACTTGTATTCGTGGTTACAGCGCCTGCAGGGAGCGCTTTTGGCCAAGTTCAGCTTTTATTTCCATGAAGCGCTGAGTCGGCAAGCGCCGCCCTCTGAGATGAAGGCGCTGACAGCTCGCACTTCACCTGATTATTTTGGAAAGATCTCCGCCTTCGTGCGCAAGCATGACACCACCAACGTTTCTTTGGTGTTTGACAACCGTGGCATGGAGAGCTTCCAGGGCCACGGCTACCACCATCCACACTCGTACCGAGAGGCTCCCAAAGGCGTGGACCAGTTCCCTGCTGTGGTGTCTGTTCCGGGCGGCGAGCGGCCGTTAAACCACTGGCCCAACGTCATCATGATCATGAGCGACCGCGCCAACGAGCTCAACACACTCGACAAGGTTACGTACTTTTACGACGACAAGGTCCAGAGTACGTACTTCATGACGAGACCCGAGCCTCACTTCACGCTCGTCGTGATCTTTGATGGCAAGAAGGCGGAGAAGGACTCGCACATCGTGGGCTTTCTGCATGAGATTTCTGGCTCACTGAGGAACTCCAAACCCTTCAGCACACTCAAGCCAGGCTCCAAAGGCTGAACATGATCATGTGACCTACTTCACATCTAGCGTTCATTAACGTTAGCTATATAAACCTTGGCTTTAAGTTCATTTAGAAGAACATCTCATCCATCTGATTAAACAGTTTCTATTCGACGCATCATGCTGCTGAAACTTTTAATATTATAATCTTTATTTTAATCTCGAAGAAACAACAGAGGTCCAGTAGTCAGTCATTTTCATTTGATAGTGTGAACTATTGTGACCAATCAGACCACAGATTTTTTTTTTTTTTTTTTTTATTAGTATTTTTTTTTTTAGCAATTGTATTTCGCCCCTGCTGCTATGAAACCTATTACAATTCACCTTATTTTAATATGCAGTGCATAACATTTTAACAGCTGACCATTTGATTTTTATAATTTCCTATTTTTGTACTGTAATTATTGACTAAAATAAAGTTTAGATATCATTTAAACAGTTTGCAACATGCATGTAATTGAACAGGTTCATTCTGGTAGTTTATAAGGAGTCTTTACAGTTTGCACTCGAATGATTTCACTGTTCATGTGCTCAGAAATAAACACACAAATCATAGCTTTAAAGGTGGTGTTATGATTCTGATGATTAAGTCAGGATACTTTTGGACATCTTTGGTGAAGTTCTCCTCACATTCCTGCAGCTTGGCTTTGGAGCGAACACCATGACTTTCTTGGTTTGTAGTTTGAGCTTCAAAATGCCCAGCTTTACCTAATTTCTGCCAAATTGCCGATTGCACCTTAATGTGAATTGTTCAGTGTTATGAATAATCATCTGCATTTGCTGTTACTCTTGACTTATTTGTGGTGGCTTTAAATAATTTTTATGTGAATTAAATAATGTGAATAATATAACATTTTACAGGAATGCAAACTGAACTTTTTTTTTTTTTTTTCTCCTCTCCTCTGTATGAGTCGACACTTGATCTGTTATTAAACTGGAATGTTAAACTATCATGTCATTATTTGTCCTTTTCTAAAGCCTTTTGACCTATATGCTGGGTTTACCTGGTGGAATAGCCATAGCAGTCTCATAGCAGTCTCATAGCAGTCTCATAGCAGTCTCGTTTTGTTCTGAATGAACCCTTAAAGTGTAATCTAGCAAAATTATTCCAAGCCTCACAGACTTCACAAGATGCTCTAGCCATCTGCTAGTAAGAAGTAAATTACAATCAAACATTTTAGACTTTTTAGGGGAAGCACAGACGACACAAATTTGCACAAATTGATCTTCCATCATCAATGTTACACAGCTATAATACTACTGCACAAACATTTCGGATGAACATTTAAGTTCTACCACACCTAATGAGGGTTCACGGCCATGTGCACAGTGCAGTACAGAGTCATATGCAGTGAAATTCTTACTTAAATGTTCTCACACAACAGTATTACAACAATAGACACAAACAAATGATCTACATGTAAACAAGATATTTATAATACTGTGGCAAACATACCCTAAATACTTTACTCTTATGGCAAAATTTCAATTTAAATGTAAAAATCTGAATTTGAATGTTAATAGTTTGAGTTTGTATCAGATAGAGGCTGGTCTTGAGCTGTTTTATGTATTAACTTGGACTTTTCTCAGTCTTGGGCATTGTTCTCCCTAAATCTGGCCTTGGACTTGAATTTATAAAAATAATGTTTGTGCTGTGCTTTTCACATGCACAAAATGACAAGAAGTAATTCCTTCTTCTAGAAAGCAGCCTAATCATCATTACAATGCACTATTTAAGCCAAGTAATTGAGTGCCTGGCCTCGAAAAAGAGCTGATGGTTTTCAGTCTCGATCTTGACTCAATTTTTGCTTTGATTTGGACTAGACCTTGACTTGGCCTCAACCACCTTAGGATTTGGTCTTAATCTCAGCTAGTCCTGGCTTTGGACCGCTTGTCTTGAATCTGACAACTGTGGACTACAGCCCTAGAATCATACCACCTGAAATAGCATTGTGAAGTGAAACCGGACCTTTGCATGTTTAACACATAGGGTAAAAAGAACACAGGTTATTATTATTAGTGTGCCAGTGCTACTTAAAATATTTGTGTTTTGCATGCTCTTATGTGACACTTGATTCAACTCGATGATGAGGATATGGTAATTAGGTAAGAATTTAAAACAGGCCTGTGGGAGCAGATGGCTGCGATCAGGGACGATTTGAGTAGAGACAGGCCATTAGTTGAAAAATAAACAAGGGAGTGTGTCATGCTCAGCATGTCCCACCCCTTAGAAAAAGAGCCAATCACCTTGTCGGTAAAGACATTAGCGTAAAATACCTGGCCTATCAGATTCTTACACTGATGAACACTCTTTGCTCTGTTTGTAGTGAAGAAGCACACATGCGCAGTAGCAGGGAAACTTTTTTTGTGTGTTATTTAAGCCAAAAGCCACATCCATCCATTTTTCATACCGCTTATTCTACATAGGGTCATGGGGGAGTCTGGAGCTTATCCTAGGGGACTTGGGGCACAAGGTGGGGGACACCCTGGACATGGGGTGACAATTTGGAAATGCTAATCAGACATGTCTTTGGATTGGGGGAGGAAACCAGAGTACCCAGTGGAAACCCCTGAAGCACAGGGAGAACATGCAAACCTCTACACACGCAGGGCAGAGGTGGGATTCAAACCCAAACCCCAGAGGTATAAGTGCTAACCACTAAGCCTCTGTGCCCTCCCCCTAAAACTATACACACATATACATACATACATACATACATACATACATACATACATATATATATATATTATGCTGTATGTGTCTCTCCTCATTCCAGCAGATAGGACTAGGAGTGTGGTCTGGTATGACTGAAAATAACTGCTTTGGAAGTGTTGTCAAGATGGCCACCAAATGGCTAGACTTTACTATAAAGACTTTGACTTTAAAGCAAGAACAAAAACCTTGTTTACTCAACATTCAAAAAGCTTTTAGGCAATCAGTAATCATCTGTGCAATGTTTAGGAATTCATGAATGCATTTTGTAATTTAAGCTGTATAATTCCTCGTTTTAGAGAAAGGACTATTTCCTGTGGTTATGTTATCAGCATAGTTTGTGGGTTTGATCATATACCACAATTACATGTCCAGAGCATGGATACCAAAATACGACAGATGAAGTCCAATCCAATACAGATCCAGCATTTTAAGCCAATGTCACGATGCTGCTCGGCTGATGCTGATCAATCCCTAAGGTGGAAGCCAGGTAGCAAGCTGACCTGACCTAGTGTCTATTTTGGGTGGCTATGTTGGCCACTTCCTATGCATCGTTATGCCAATGTTCAGCTAATGTTGGCAATGGTGAACTTTTTAATACAACCCTGCTAGTGTTTGGCCAGTGTTTTGGCCAAGGTGGATTTAAAGGAGGCTTAAAGTCTATTAGCACTGGTGGCCCAACATTGGCAGCCAACATTGACCCAGTGGAATGGCAGATGTTGACCTAATGTTCGCTAGGTCTATTTAAAGATGCCTGAAAGTCTGTCAGCCCTGGTGGCTCAACAGACAAAATTACATTGGGCTAATCAATTGAAAAGCTGACGTCTCAACTTCAGTTTGCTACATTGGAAAGTACTTAAGCAATAGTACATTGTTTCTATACTTAAGTATCATTGTAGGGGATTGTACTTGAGTACATTACTTGAGTATAACTGAAGACAAATACTTGTACTATTCCTCCATTCCTCCTCATTTATTTTTTTAATTTAGACCTTACAAGTGCAATCATTACAAATCTCAAGGATCATGACTCAAAAGATTTTTTTTTTTCACTTTCCAAACTACCAGGTTCTGTTAATTGCCATTTAAATGTATTTACAATTATTACAATTTAAATGCATACCCATGCAATCTATACTACAACCAACAACTTGTTTTACCTTTTGGTCTCAGTTGCTGTCTATTCAATGAAAATGAAACTCTCAGGATTTAACCTTAACCATCATTCTTGGATCTTTTCAGATGAATTGAGTTGTATGAATAGTTACGAATATGCAAGTACAAGACAATGTTGGAAATAATACCATGATCTGACTTTGAATTCCAGTTAAAAACAAATTTTCCTTTTAAATACTGCAGTAATAATAAAATAAACACTCACTCAAGTACAGTCTTACTTTCCCGGTATAATTTTTCTGTACTTTTTTCTCTCTTGCCGAGGGCATGTATGCAAGCACATTTACATACAAAAAAGAAAAAAAAGATACTAAACACTAGAGTGAGGCATATGAACTTGCTTTATTTCAAAGACATTCAGTTTTTGACACCTTGTTAAAATGCACTGCAACATGATATAATGCTACATGCCAAATACAGTCCTATACATGAAAGTGCAACGTCACAATGGGTTAAATGTACATACTTATGATTCATTCAAAAGTGGTTACATGTTTGGAAAGAGCTCTATTCTTAACATTTCATTCTTGGAACGACGCTTCAGAGAAAGACAGGCACACGACACATCTGTAGCAGAACAGGCTCCTCCTCTATACACACTTCCTGAAAGGCACTTTCGCGTGAACACACGGCGTGCATGTGTAGGTGTGAGGGAGATAAAGTGTGTGTGTCTGTACGCACACACGCCGTCACGCGAGAGAGCACCAGTAGAAACAAGGTTTTTAAAAAAAAAAAAAAAAAAAAAAAAAAAAATCACCCACTTAACGAGAATCAATAAATAAGTATAAAATATTGCAGGTAGAAAAGAAAAAAAAACAACATCATCAAGAAACAATCAAGAAAAAAGTGAGAATTATTAGAATCATTATTTGTGCATAAAAAAGTGAAAACATGGCTGTTTGGTAGTCACGTGACCTCTCTGCTGAAGCAACTCCTCATCTTTAAGTATATCTATACATTTGGAACAACCCACGCGCATGCGCACGCACGCACTTTTCTTCTGATTCTTATTCTTCACCAATCATACTAATACACTAACAGGAGAGCCTGTTACACATGAAACATTAAAGCACACACACACACACACACACACACACACACACACACACACACACACACACTGGAAGTACAGGCTGAAAATCAGAATGGCGATCACTACACTCTCAGGAAAAAAGGTTAAATCTAGAACCCTTAAGAGTTCTCTGTTTCGTCTGTTTAGCGTTCCCCTCTCAGAGAGAACCCCTTTAAGAAGTGAAGAACCTTTGTTTCTAAGAGTGTTAGTCTGTGTCTAATGGCAGCAGTGCCAGAATGGAAGTGTCACCACGGCAACCAAAGAGAGGGTGTGGCCTGACATGCTCAGTCACACCATGCCAGCTTCTTAACGCCTTCCTCGTCCTTTCCTTCGCCAGTCACAAGCAACTCCACAACAGAATCTTATTAAAGCTCATTAAAGATATAAGTGCCCTCAGAACGTCTGGTCTACGCCCCTCCCGTGGCGTCCAATCAGGCTGAGTTTCCACGGTGAACAGGAAGGTTTTTTTGGTGATCAAGGCTTCATGTGGTATCAGAGTGAAAAAAAAACATGGAAAATTCAGTTAAAGGAGCAATAAGCAACTCTTCGGTTTCTGTTTCTCTTGTCAAATTTCTGTCCCTCTGATTGACATGACAATATTCACACTGACCCCCAGGGTCATCGACATAAAACATTTACACACAGACTATCATAATATATTATATTTATTATAATTATATATTTCAACAGAACATTTTGCTTACTGCTCCTTTAATACATTCAGTCTTCTTTAAATCACCCGTGCCTCTTTCGGAGGCTAGGTGCTACATTCACTATCAACACCCTTTTCCCATGATGCACCTGTGTCACTTCCTTCAACTCAAGTAAATAACTTAAAAACAAACAAAGAAAGCAGCATAAAATTGTACGGATGGCCCCTTTTTGGCAGAAATTCCTTCATAAGGCGTGGCAAATCAAAGCACTGATAACTCATTGCACCGACTCAAAAAAAACCACGATGCTTCCCAAAGCCAGACTCCATAAACATCTGCAATCACACTCTCTCCCTCTCCCTCTCTCTGCCATCTCTGAATGTGTTCCTTATAAAAGTATCTACGCACACAGACACAGGTTAAGTCCTAGTCATTTTTTTTTTTTAGAGAATATGCACGCACGCACACCACCCTGACGACACGGTAAATGATTATAATATCGTAGACTAACTCTAGTTGACTCTTCTTGCGTGGAAGCTATTCAGTATTAACACAATCACCCTGTCTTACCCTCCGTAAGTGTAATTCAGTCCTCAGGCTTATTGCCGACCCTGTTTTTCCTCAGGTTGGACCCGTTTCAGGCTCACATGGTGCCTGATTTGTCATTGGGGAAGTTTTGGGGCGGAGTCGGGGGCTGTTGAGGAGGCTGAGCATTAGTTTTTGGCAGGATGGCAGGTTTGGGGCGCAGGGCCGGGGGGCGGAGCGTCACGCCCATGCGGGGTGAGGGGAGGGGCTCGGGGCAGCGGCGGGACGGCGGGCCAGGTAGAGGCGGCAGGGGACTGTGGGGACTCAGCGGGCTCGGTGAATCCGATGGGCTGGACAGGGTGGAGGGGGTGGAGCCTGATGGAAGGGAGGGGCTGCTCTTCATCTGGTCCAGCGTGTCGAGCACTAGGTCTGGCTTCCCGCTCTGCCGCTCCAGCTCACGCAGCTCGTTCAGGGCCAGGCTCATGGTCTCCTCGATGTCCTGCACATAAAAGCACATAAAAGCACTGGTTCATGGATAAAGCATCAACATTAATTACATAAGATGAATAAGTCATGCAATGAGTGATATTTTGAGCTTAAATATATATGAGAAAGCAATAATTCCCATTTATTATAGACTACTGTCTGGGTGATTATTTTGCCACATTTTCAAAGAAAATACTATTATATAAAAAAAATAGTTCTGAGTTATGAGAATGATGATTAGAGGAGAGGAATGTAGTTTCTTCAAAACCTTGAACAAAAAAACCTTGTGACCCAGTTGTTGCTGAGTGTTTAATACCGAACTGTCAGCGTTTTTATGGTTTCGGTTCACGCATTTGAAATCATTGCTAAATTGTCCTATTTCACAGCGCTGTTGAATTCTTAAATCTGATTGGTCAGAAGGTGGTAATTAATTTTCCATAATTTAATCACAGGCTAATTTAAATTGAAATTTAATTCAACTGTAATTTAAATCACAGGTTTATATTAGTAATGTTTATATGAATGTTTTCGAATCAGTTTCTATAGTAACTGCACATTCACACTGAACACATAACCAGATTAAAAAAACAGATTAATTAAAAATAAATAAATAAATAAATAAATAAACATTAAAAAGAGGAACTGTTGATATGGTGAAGCTTTCCGTAAGGAGACGTTTATTTTACTGTTCAACAACAGCTTAATCCTGCTAAATTCAAAGGATGTTATTAGTGCTGTTTACATCCATTTTCGTTTTTGCCGAATTCAGAATCTGTTTACAAGAAAAATGCAAAAGATTTGAGTGAAAACTGCCAAAAAATGCCACAAACAAGCTTTCATGTTTAATGGAGTTGATGCAGAGATAAGGAGATTTTATTTCATTTAACAGAAATGATGAGTAAAATCATCTATTAACATTAATTAATTATAGTAAATCATTATAATTTGCATGTTAAATTCATGACTTTTTGAAAGGTTATTTGGAATTCATGAAACATTTGGAGGGAAGAAAACCTATCTGTGGATATTAGAGCTGCCAAACGGCTGTAAATATTGCATGTGAACTTTAATTTATTAAAAAATGCATTAGTCGGAAAGTTATTTTTTTGTTAATAAATTTCAATATTTTAGATTATTATTTATATTGTCAGAGATTTTTATTTATGTAAGCCTCTCCAAGATGCTGTGTATTCACTATACTGTGCATGCTCACTTTATAGTGTACTATATGCCATATAATTTTTTTTTTTTTAGGACATACTTTGTTCATTTTTAAGATTTAACTACAATTGTGAAAATAAATGTATGTTATTAATTACATGTATTTATTTAGACTAGTCAAGGATTTAGAAAAAAAAGTTTAAGAAGCCTGTTTCAATACACTTACAACACAGGATTTTAAACACTCGAACATAGATTTTTCTGCCTTTGAGTATATAAATATTATAGAGAATAGTGTTTTAACTGTGTATTGCAGCTGAAGGTGTCATCACTGACCTGTGCCATGGTGTGTGTGTTGAGTGTGCGTGTACGCTGTTCAGGGACACTGCAGTGCAGAGCAGATGGGGACTGGCGGATGGGTGGGCTCTCCCTCTCCCTGTCTCTACGCAGAGACTCGTGACGGCTGATGCTGGAGCTCAGAGAGCCGTTGGTGGTGGTGGAGTTGTTGTTGTTGTGTCCTGCACGGCGGCGTGTTGTCTCGGGGCTGTCCTGGTGTCCGCTGTGTCCACGCAGCAGCTCACGTGGGCTGAAGTGACCCGTCACCGTCACTGTCACCGGCGGCGAGCTGCGCTCCAGACCGTTACCATGGCAATGACCAGGGGCACGGCGCAGGAGGGCCTCCGTCCTCTTCCTGTGACTGCATGTGGAGATGATGATGAATCAGTTAATAGAGAATTAGGGACTAATTTGCTCTCCTGAGGTCAGTAATTGGATTTTGTGGGAAAGTTTTACTGTCAATGTGTCTAATAGTGTGAAACACGTGTGACTCAGGCCTCAGTTCTAGTCGAGTGGAATGGAATTTCCTCCATACGAGACCTCATATTCCTCACAGCTGCACTCAGATGAAGAAGGAAAAAAAACATTGTTTTTTGAGAGTGAGTCTGCATCTGTGTGTATGCATCTGTGGAGAACATGAGGTTTTCTCTTCCTTTTCTGTTGTGAAATGAGAAATGAGTAAGTGTTTGTGTGTGTGTGTGTGTGTGTGTGTGTGTGTGTGTGTGTGTGTATACTCACCGACTGATGAAGGTTTCTGGCAGTCTGGGTTCAGTCGGGGAGGTCAGGGACCTCCTGGAGCTTACTTCATCTGTAGGAGTGCTACTGTGTTCACTGTCTGCTTTCTGGCTCAGAGTGTCCGACATGGCCTCCTCACTGAAACCACGACGACACTGTTAGCTTAGCTTATCCATTCTTCCATTTATCCATCATTAACACAATCAACTCTTAAATAGCTCCTGAAATCAATGGGACCAAAAGAAAATCAAATATAGCAATAATTAATAATACAAGTAATAATACAACTGGATCCAATAATCTGAGTCCACTACCTAAAACTGATGACTGAAACAAATCAACGGCTGTCTGAAATCATATCTCACTCACTCACGCACTGTGTGTGTGAACTGAAACGATAAAAATACACTGACAGCTCTGTATTAAACTCCAGCAACTATATTAACAAGGTTGGCTTCTGTAGTGTCATCAAATAAACTTCGAGCTGAAGGAAATCATGTGCACTGTGGTAGTGGAAGCAGTGTACATCAGTTCTACACTGGCTTTATGGCACAGTATCACTTTAAAGGTTTCAAGGTTTCCTTGAATAATTCCTATAAGGGTTCAATTTGGAACATTTTCCAATAGGAAAACTCTCTACTAATCAAATTTTAGATTTAACAATTTTTCTAGGAGTTTCTGAGTGATATGTATCGTGAACTGTCCAAGTAAAATGATTGTCCAATTGAAATTCAGATGACAAAAGGACTGGAACTCATAACAGTGCACTATATGGAAGTAGGGGCCAAATTCATGACTATTTGAGAGGTTTTTGTATGAAACTGACATTTGTGAATGTACTAATCGATAATATATATAATATTTTATATATATATCCCAGATATTAGACTCAGAGTTTTGTACCCTGCTGTACCTAGTACCATCACCACATATGTTATGTAATCCATCTGTAATGTGTGTGTTCAGCTCTGCACTCACTCCTGCAGTGTGATGTACTGGTGTGGTATGAGTCCATCAGTGCCGTTACACCGTCCCTCCCACCAGTCCTCAGAAGCCCTCTGGAAGAGCAGCAGAGACGCTCCCTTCTTAAAGGACAGCTCACGACCAGAGCGCCCTACATAGTCAAACTTCGCTACGGCCTCCACCGGCTCACCCTCTGCGAGATGCACAGAGAAAGTCAACAGACTTAGTTTAGAAACTCTGACTTAAAAAAAAAAAAAAAAGAAACAAAACAAAAATTTAGGCAAGAAAGAAAATGAAAGTGTACAGTCTTGTAGTCTTGTTACATGTGTATAGACACTGGACGTGTGTCTGACGCTGGAAATTCATTAAGAGTGTGTATGCTGGTGGGAGGTTTGACCATACTTATTGACAAGTATTTGCTTCATAACACTGAAATCCTTTTCAGTAGACAGTAGTTACAACGTTAAAATTATCGGCATAAAGCGCGTAGCAATTTTGCAGAGAGGCAGCTCAATACTTCTCTATACTTCTCAATAGAAGAATAACACCACAACAACAAAAAAAAAATCTAAGTCAGTTTAAACACAGTGTTTCACTGCAACTACCTCAGATAATGTTGCACAGCACTGCATTGCACAAACGGCATCTGCACTTTATTCCACATACATTTTCTGCCATCTATTTTTATATTTTTCCTTTTTCTATTTCTACATAAGTAAATTCTGTTTTTATATAAATTCTGTTTTATGTCATCGTAAAAAGCATTTCACTGTACGTCATACTGCGTATGGTTGTGTCCCCAATAAAATTTGATTTGATTTGCTTTACTATGAGTAAGAGCAGGCAAACAAAATTCAAAGAAAAAGGCAATACCTGCATGCAAATCACGAAAATGTCAATCATGTCATGGCTCAAATATCAGACCAAATCACCAAGATTCGTAAAAACACCACAGGTATGCTGGGCTGGAATTTTATGGAAATTTTTCTTCCATAACTGTAACGTGCTTATAAGACATAATAGTGGGGAGGCTAAAGCCGCCGTCTCGCCTGTTCCCCTGTTCCAACACTAATATGCGTGTGAGAGAGATTTACCCTCTTCACTGGTCTGCGTTTCAGTGCCGCCATCTTGTTCTCCTTCTTCAAATACTCCTGGCTCACTGTATGGACTCTCACTAGAAGAGAAAGAAAAATAGACAAAGACCTTTCAGAAGACAAACACTCCAAAACATTTACTTAATCTCATAGCCGTGGTTTACGATTTCAAACATTTAGCGCTGGTGCTAAAAAAAAAGTCACAAGCTTTGTAGCACAACATATTTTTAATTAATAATAATTTATAATAATAAAACTTCTAAAAAGTGTTAATCCAAGTTAATGTACAACTTGTCATGTTAACTACCATAAATCCTCAAACAGAACCTCACACGCTCTACATTCAGCCAGTTAAAATGCTGGAAACACTGTACCTCTACTAGCTATTAGCAAATACATACACTTAGCATCAGCTAGCAAATGCCTGGGGCTAAGTAAACCATTAAGTTGTTTAATTATGGCCACTGTAAAGGCACACTGACAATGAAAACTAGACAGAATTGTCAGGAATGTTAACATTTCCCTCAGATATGGTGGGTATTTACTAAGAACAGACTTTGTAAAATTGAAATTAAATTGGAATTGCGCTTAGCATCAACTATGCTAACAACACTAACACATTCTATGGATCCCTCCATAGTGAAAAACATCAGCATTGTGTAGCAGCTTGTAAATTCTCTGCTGTAAGAAAATTTTGGCTTTTGTGAAGTTGTGAATATATTCATGTTGAACAAGTAAATACTGTACACACATGGCAAAGAATCTGAGTCGCCATGCTGTAACTAGCAAAAAATCTGAAAATCGGACATTACTTTCAGCACCAGACATGAATGAAGTAATAATCATGACTATAAGGACTACACACACCACACCACACCACAACACATGCTAGGAATTAAACTGTAATTAAGATGGAAGGTGGAATTTTTTTTCTCAGGACAGTGTTACAAATGTAGCGTTTCATGACATTAAATAAGGAATTAGCAAAACTGTTTCGATTTTTTTTTACTGCAATATGTTGCAAAACACTCTATTCAATTATGTTCCCTTTTCTGAATAGTTGATTAGCGATCTAATTTACCAGAGTGAACTAATGTGAGTCAACTAATGAATATTAATCTAAATTGGCTCTGCTTGTGAATGTTCATGTCTAATCGGTGAAAACACATACAGGCATGATGTTCATATATAAATATAAAAATATACATAATCTTCGTCAAACAAATGGCACAGTATGATATACACCATATGAGTTTTTAGTAATTTATCAAAACATCTGTGGAAAATGTTAACATTTAAGACAAGCCTGTCTTGTTTTCATTGTATCTGTGTCTTTACAATGTGTGTATAAGACACTCATGAACAGTATCCATATTTGACATATTTGCTAACTGCATTGTAACAACCTCGCACGACTTTAACTGTTTGACTGAAGAGCGTTGTGTTCATCTTTCCTGTTCAAAACACAAACTTACGAAATTCACTTGATGTTAAATCCTACTGCTCATGATCATTTTTCATTTTTAAAACTTTTCCTTTTCTGTTGAAATGACAAATTGTACACTTGCGTGGATTGTCCCTGGTTAGAAGCAGTATTGTTATGGATTATTATTTTCTTGTTGTTAATATTCTGGGTTTTGAGTGCGAAAAAACGCTACGGGCACTACGTCCAGTGCCACTGTCTGACAGTTTGATGGCACCATATCATGCTGTCATGCATTATGGAATGCCATTTGAGATCAATTTTAAATACATAAATATCTCACTACTATTTAATCATTAATCATAACATTGGCATTATTTCAAGTGAATTAAAAAGTGTTATAAGATGGCTTATGCCTTGATGTGATAGAATGTGTTGGATCAAATGATGAATAATGATAATATAAATAATATAAATGTTATGTTATGTTATGTTATGTTATATATATAATCAAATTTGCAGTGATCAATGTGATAATTAAAATTAGGGCAGTATGGTGATAACATACTAGACCCCTAACAGACCCCAAATATACATTCATCTTTTTATAAGTCTTTCTTTATTTGTTAATTTTAAATTGTCACTTGCTTTTGAGTTACATTATATTACATTTGACAGCAAAGAAAAAATTCCCCTTTTCAGTCCACATTTCTATCCTTGATTTTTCAGGCTTAAAGGCAAGTGCTTGTGTTTAAAGCTGGTGGTCTGGATGCGACTGAAAAATCCTGTCTCTGACGTTTCTCCTCAAGAAAAATCTGGTGTGATCTACATGCAGGTCATTTGCATAATCTGAATGATGCAGCCAGAAGATCAACTTAAGCAAGTGCATAACCCAACTCTGAATATGCGTAACTTTCCCCACAACCTTTATTTTCGAACTCTCACCAGTACTCTGTGCTGCTCATGCACTTCTCATAGACAGGCCCCTCCAGCTCTTTGGTGTCGGGGAAGATGGCCTCGTGGTGGATGATGATGGTCTTGATGATCTCATTGACGTGTGCCTGGCAGGAGACCTGGTCCAGCAGATCTGGAGTGGGCATCAGCGTCGGCCCAAAGCAGATGGCCAGGTTCCCCGGGTCCATCATGTTCTCGTCGCTGTACTGCGAGAGACTGCAGGGCAGAAAGAGAAAGAGCTTACTTATCTTACCACAGAGAAATTAAAATAAAAAACCTGTAACAAATGACAGGGAGAGCGCTTGGAAGTCTGTAATTAAGTGGAGCTCTTTGCGTTTTAATAAGACTTTCCAAGTTTCCAATATCACATAAAACATTCATAACCGTGGTGTCATTAGCTTGGCTTATTACTGGCTTCATTTCTCCAGAATCGCTGTTTCCAAGACAGAACGGCAGACTGGTGGTGAAATCACAGAGCAGCACATCACACCTTTTCTCTTTTCACCTCTACCCATCCTTTCACACACACACCCCTCCCCCCCACACACTGGTCCTCTCTTCTCTCTCCCCTTTTCTGTGTGTCTCTCTTGGCACAGAGCAGGGAGTGGATTTAATTTCCGGTGTGAACCCTGCTACTTAGTTTAGCTGCTTCTCTTCACTCAGGAGACGTTTTCTCCAGCAACTATGACAAAGATGATGATGATGATGATGATGATGATGGTGGTGGTGGTGATGCGTGTTAACTTGTATACGTATTTTTGGAAGTATATATAAAAAGGTGTGTGTGTGTGTGTGTGTGTGTGTGTACTCACTGATTGAGGAATGCAAAAAGGTATCTCATGATCACAAGCGTGGGGCGTGGTGATGTCATCAGGAGCTTTCGGATAGACAGTGCTCGCTCGTACAGATTCTCCGTGCCTGAAGTTTGGATTTGAAAACACACTCCTTTGTGAAACTTTTCTTAGCAAAAAAAAAAAAAAAAAAAAAGCCATATAAAATGTTATTACGCCTTTATTTTATTTATATTTATTTATATGATGATGATGATAATAATAATAATAATAATAATAATAATAATATCGGGATAAACAAATAAAACGGAGTAATTAGTTTTTGAGTTTGTATGTCGGAGATAGTACTCCTCTTATTCCACAGTGATTTGTCAGCGATTACCATTGTTAATTTATTAATGAATGATGTTAGCGCTTTTATGGTTTCTTGGTAACATGACAAGCTGTGCTTTTCTTGTCTCATTACCTTTAAGAGAGAGAGAAAAACAAGAGTTGCTGGTGAGGGAACAACTGCATATAGCTTTTAGAGATGGCACGATACCACTTTTTTCTCTTCCAGTATACTGATACTGATCCTGACACGTTAAGTATCAGCCAATATCAATGCTCATCCAATATTTTTTTTTTCTTTAAAAACTTACTACTAGGCTTTAAAATGTTTTTTTTTAAACTTCACTTAAAAAACAGGGAAAACTTTATTTTTGTCTATTCAGTTGAATTCTTTCACACAAAAATCACTTACATGGCAAATATAATCAATAAAGTATAAATATAATGATCACTCCTAACAAAAACACAATCATGTCTTTTTTTTTTTTTTTTTTTAGATGTAAACATTTCCAGTTCCCAAAAAAAAAACACCTTTTTTCAAATCCAATTGAATTGAACTGTTCTTTTCTCCGATACCCGATCCACCATTTTTTCCTGGCCTCAGCCCGATCCATCTCGCCTAGCTACTTTAATGTTATCAATAACTCCCGTGTTTGTAAACTTCCTGACTTTTACAAAGCACTGACACTCAAGACTCCTTCGCTTTTCTTTGTTTAAAAAAACAACAGTTTTAATCATTTCATTATTAGGCTTAGATTCTGCGGAGTTGTTACTATAGAAACGATACTGTATTACAAGGAGCACGTTGATATAAACCTGTCATTTACGTTACAGCCTGAACTCCTGTCAGAGCCACGCTGTTAGGGAAAATTAATCAACACCTCCTGATTCGAGAACTGAACTGTGCTGTGGTATACGTCGTTGTCATCAACACACATTTTCTGGTAAAAGAAGACTAATTTGACAACCGTTTGGGTGTGATGTCATAGCACACGCCGTATTGTATTTCACAATGTTGGAACTCTGCCACTATCTAGTGTTGTTCTGAAACAATAAATCACTTCAACTAGCTGGAAATACTTCGCCTCCTGGAAGTGTGTGCAGAATATCACAGGCACGCACAGTAAAAATGAACTCTATTTTTGTACAGCTACTAATTTTTGAGGCTCATTTGTTGTCTGTTAATTTTGTGAAAGTAAAAAAAAGTCGTTTATACACACAGACAATCTATGTACTCTAGTCAAAAATGTCGAGAAATAAAGGTTTCTTTGTAAAAACCTAGCACTAATTGAACCCCTTTAGGACACTAAGAATACTTAACTATCCATAGAACCCTTTAGAAAAGCTTTTTTAAGACTTCATTATCTAACACACACACACACACACACACACACACACCATCTGTCCTAACTCCCTAGGAAACGAAAGAATTTAGCACCGTGTCAGAACCTGATTGCTTTTCCTTTCTTCTTTTCTCTCCCTCACATACACCTCTCTTTTCCTTCCTGCACACACACACACACACACACACACACAGAGGAGGAGATGTACGTACGGACGCAGGCGATGAGGTCATTGAACTTCTCTTTGGGGAAGAGCGAGTTGTCCAGGTTGCGGAAGTACATCTTCAACACGCCGGCCACTGAGTTGATGTCGTGGTTGTTCTCCTCGTCCGTCAGTGGGTCGTTTCCTAAAAAACAGGCGCTGTGATGGGAATTTGTAAATATACAAATTGGAGATTCAGACCGGATGCTGACATAAAGCAGCTCCGCATGTTAGAGGAAATGGTGCGCACTGTGGTCAGAGTGAACTTCCTCTGAACAATTCCACAAAAGCTTAACAGATGCTGTCCATGCATGCCTTCTGTTCTGGGTTCATAAAATGGAGCCTAAAAACAGTGTGCTTTGTCAGCATGTGATGCGTGTGGGAGTGTGTGTGTGTGTGCGTGCGTGTGTGAGCGCACGAATCATGGAAGTCTACAAACCTCTCTCAAATGAGTTCTTGATGTCGTTGACTTCCACCTGAGAGCCAGACACTCTGAAAATCCCCTGGTGCTGCAAACCTGCAGGGGCAATCACAAGGACACACTTCAGGCTCTGCATATATGTGTGTGTGTTTGTGTGTGTGTGTGTGTGTGTGGACATGCAATTATGCATCAGCTGTGCGTTACTAATTCATAACCACAGCTCACCGTAGAGGTTAATGTAGCGGATGCAGCTCTCTACAATCAGTGGAATGGCCTTGGCAGAGTCCTGAGCACAAACAAAACATTCAACACTCAGCACTCACAGAAGGTCACGGGTGAAGGAAAAGTAACACACAACACTCAGACAGAGACGTAGGCAGAGATGCTACCTGGTGCCTGCTGTGGGAGTTCCGACGGCGGCTACAAGAGAGAGAGATTAAAAAAAATCAGCACACAAAAACTGTCTTCATTCTTTTGCATGTTGTTTAGAAAATTCAAGGAAACAGCAGTACTCAAGGCAAGACACTACAGGCAGGAACGGTTTTCAGATTTTTGGATTGGTTGCATCTAGAACATGTCTTCTCTTTAAGTGTAATAATATAAAATGAACCAAACCTAAAAGAAAATTGTTTATTTCTCTGTTTTTCTTCCTTCATTTCCACACAGCAACTTTGATGAAGGACTAAGCCCCATCCCCAGACAGACAGACAGACAGACAGATAGATAGATAGATAGATAGATAGATAGAGTCATTATGGATATACATATAAGGTTTGATCCCTAATTAGAAGGATATTGCCGAGGAATTTCCCAAAATGTAGAGGACAAGACACATACAATAGATTCAGTGGGGCTGTTCATAAAAGGTGACACAATTGTGACATTGTACAATTGTATAATTTCATAAACTTCAGGACATATGGAAGATGTTCTGTGAAAACATTTTCTTGAGCACGCCAATCACAGTGAAACAATCACTCAACCAATAATTATACAAATGTATGCATTAGATTTAGATGAAGTCTCATATAAATATTTGAAAAAATTCCAATTAAAAAAAAATACTTAAAAAGAATAACAAATTCCTTTGTAGTTTCTTCAGGTCAGTGTAGTGACAGGAAGAGGAAAACATCGAGACAAAGAGGTCTGTTCTTACCTGGTGGTCATTATGTCTGCTCTGTATCCTGTGCGGGGGGGGGAAAAAGACTCATTATATTTACACCTCCACATTATATATATCTTGTGTGTGTATCCTGTACTGATCAGATCTGACAAAGAAGGAATGTTTTACAGTGTCCAGATCAGTCTCTGGATTTAAACTGTAATACTACTTTATTAGGTGTTGTGTACACTCATTTTTTTTGCTGTTATTTGTTGTTGTTGTTGTTTTTATTTTTAAATTGTGAAAGTTTTAACTGCATTGGTTTTATGTAGATGAAGTCATCCTTTCTGGAAATAATCATTTATCTTCCCAATAAGACCAGGGTACTTCATTCTTAAAAAAACAAAGCCGTGCTGATTCTTTGTCATTAGAACAACTGTGCTGATTCTTTTTCATTGTAAATCATTACAATCAAGGTTTTGCTTTTCTGTGTGTAACGTTTTCTGCAAGTCACTAATGAAAAGTAACGCAGACTGTGCATCTATTTCATGGTTTCCCCCAGTGTGATTGCATAATGTCACAGAGGCATGAACAGAAATGCATGTGCGGGTGTGGAAAAAGGATGACGGCGAATTTATAATGGTGCTGCTGATGAACGCACCCTCTGCTATGCTCCTCTTCAGTAGATCGTGCTTGGCCTGCAGTTTGGAGATGAGGTTACTGCCTTCCAGATACTCCCGCAGTTTCTGTAGCACGCACACACACACACACACACACACACACACACACACAGTCAATATTAATGTGATCAGACCAATAATTAATGATCTAATTGCTCCAGGTCAGCACACACCAGTCCATTACTGAGTAAATAAAACTAGGACCGGGCAGAAACCATGACTCGGGACAATGCACTTGTGATATACTGCTTTATCTGGATACCATGAAGCCAAGCATGAAGATATCAGTGCCACGGGCAGTAATAAACATCAGGATAGACACATTATTATGTCAATAAAATGAACTTATTCCATTGTCTCAGCAGTGTGTGTGTGTTTGTGTGTACAGCGACTCGTACAGTGAAGTAGAAGAGCTCCGTCTCCTGCTGGTTGGCTCGTCTCTTGGCCAGGCTGGGTTTGCTGAGGTAGGTGTCGGACACGCTGGACTTGACTGACTCGGTAGAGCGGCTGTGCTGGAAACTCTCAGACACGTCATAGTCCTCCATGTTCAGCATGTCCTGGATGGTGCTCAGGGTGGCTTCTGATGTCTTCTTCACCTATACAGGACAAGACACTTGAAAGGGGTGCCAAGTTATGAAATTCACTGGGGTGTTCATAAGCGGTGACAAATTTGTGACGTCATAAAATGTCATGCTACATACGGAAAAATCATGCTGTCCCATTAAATAATCCCTAGGTCCTTGCCATGAGCTGCAAGTAGTTCAGCCTTATTAACACTTTTTCATGTTTTAGCAGTTATTCTTAAAACATTGATGATTAAGGGGTCAATAATCAAAGCAGTAGAAATCAATAAGGAACTATAAAGTGTGTTCCTTTATATGCCTCCAAAGCCTCCTGGAAAATTATGTCTACAGGTCCTTTCCCCTTCCACATTTATAACCACGCCCCCCGGGTGCGGCTTACGGTGGTGATTGGACAGTGATTGCTTTTCAGTGTGATATGACTGCAACCCAGTGATGAAAATGAAATGCAGTGAAACAGGAATTATATTCACTTCTGACACAAGTTCACATTTTTCTTAAAATAGATAAAGCAACGTAACAGTGACGCAACGAAAGGTTTGCTTTTCATGCATGCTACTATGAAAAGCAATACAGTGTTTCTAATGTATTTTTACAGAGTAAGTTTTTTGCATTTCACTCTGGCAAAACATCTTAACTCATGATTGCATTTCGCTCTGGCATACGACACTACAATGGGTAATATCACATGTATTATACCCCACAAGGTATCGTCTTTAGCAAACTGAAAGGGTAAAAGTCTGAAATATTAGGGGTGCTCAAGCTCGAGAGCATCCACAGAGCTGGTGCCTAAGACACACGTTTATGCAGAAGAGATCATAAAAACTTTATAGGAACTACTCTAATGTTTTAGTAAACATTTCCCCTCTACCCAACATCTCCTCAAGCACATTCAAAGGTGACGGTTAACAATCTTTCAGTGCGTGCAATAAGAACAAAAGACAGTACTATTTTTCCATGACAGAGTAAAGATCAGTTGAAGAACTCAGAGACAGTGAGTCATGTCTCCCGTATCATGTCCTATTTATGACTGTAGAGCTCTGCCGTTAATCACGCCTTCTCAAGTCTTCAGCAGGAAACTCAAGTCTTCGAAACTCAAGTCTTCAGCAGGAAAAGTTCAGCAAAGTTCAACTGTCAGCTAGGTTTGGGTGAGCCTGTGCTCTGTGATGCCTCCGATTCTTGTTCTTGGCTGTCAGGAGTGGAACCTGATGTGGTCTTCCAGTGTTGTAGCCCATCCACCTCAAGCTTCAACGTACTGTGTGCTCTGTGATGCTTTTCTGCTCATTACGGTTGGAAAGAGTGGTTACATGAGCTACTACAGACTTCCTGTCATCGCAAACCAGTCTGGCCATTCTCCTCTAACCTCTCTGATCAGCAAGGTGTTTCTGCCCACAGAACTGCTGCTCGCTGGATGTTTTTTGTTTTTCGCGCCATTCTCTGTAAAATCTAGAGACTGCTGTCTCAACAGTTTCTGAAGTACACAAATGGCACCAACAAGCATGCCATGCTCAAAGTCTTCGTGATTAGTTACGTGATTAGTTCCTGAGAATTGATGATTTATACTGTGTGGGGACTCCAGATGGGACAGTATATGGTGTGTGTGTGTGTGTGTGCTGAGCAGGAGAACTTTACTGCACAAATTAAGCCTCCATCAGCACTTTGGCTCTGCCCTTTTACACGGCAAGAGCTGCAGGAAACAGCTGGTCTGCCAGCAACCGGTAATAAACAACCCTCCGCTCCAACAGCGAAAGAGAGAGAAAGGCATGTGGTTGTGTGTGTATGTGTATGTGTATGTGTGTGTGTGTGTGTGTGTGTGTGTGTGCCCGTGTGTGAGAGAGAGATACATAGATAGATAAATAGATTGAGAGAGAAAGAGAGGTGGCAGCTGGTAGGGAGGAATGAAAGCGGCAGATATTTTGATCTGCATTTTATAACCAAAAAAAACCAAAATTTAGCTTGAAAGTGTGTGTGTGTGTGAGCATGTGAGATAGATACAGAGATAGATAAATAGATTGATAGAGAAAGAGAGAGAGACAGTGAGAGAGAGAGAGAGAGAGAGAGAGAGAGAGAGAGGTGGCAGCTGGTAGGGAGGAGTGAAAGAGGCAGAGATTTTGATTTGCATTTTATATCAGTCTAAACTGCCTAAATTTTACAGCCTAAACAGGTGCGTGTGTGCATGTGTTTGTTGGATGTGTGTGTTTGTGTGTGTGTGTGTGTGTGTGTGTGTGTGTGTGTGGGTGTGTGTATGTTGAGACGAAGAGGAGAGAAATGAGGAGAATGTGAGTGTGTCTCATTAATTCTTCATTCTTAGTGGAGGTGCAGCTGCTAAGGTGCTTGTTCGTCAGTGTGTGTGTGTGTGTGTGTGTGTGTGTGTGTGTGTGTGTTTGTGTTTTTCTCACCTCCTCGTTCTCAATCTTCAGTGTGGAAAGACGAGACTGGAGCTGCTGATAGCGGAGAAGAAGTTCAGCCTGCACCTGCGGCATCGCCGTGATCTGACTCACCTGCCAACACACACACACACACACATACATACACCCAAGCCCGCACACACATACATGCACACAAATATCCACAAGCACCAAAAATACACACACAAAAACACAGAAACACACAAATATACAAACAAACATACATACATACATACACACACAAATATATGTACAATAGACACAAACGCATACATACACACACATTCAGACACAAGCACCAAACCAACACACACACACACACACACACACACACACACACAGTGTTACTGGTTTATCTTCAATCCACTATACACTACATCCACTAATCGAGTGTACTTTAATAATGGTGTTTTATTTATCTGGATAATGAACAGGCTGCAGTAAAGAGTGTGTGCTACGTCTGCTGAGCACTAGGTGGCGTCTGACCTGGTCCCCCATGTGAGGCTGGAAGGTGAAGCGAGCAGGCGGTGTGAATGCAGTGGGGTGAGTCTCCATAAAGCGCTGGCGGTCACTGCGGGGGTCCAGACTCTCTACTGCCCCCTCCAGGATGTCCAGACCCTCATGACGAGACGTCTCCAGACTGTACTCAGCCGACAGGTACGTGCGCAATGCTCGGCTCAGGCTGGAGTGGTAGCCCAGGTCACAGCACTGGCAAACACACACACACACACACACACACACACACACACAAACCCTTCCATTTTAACAAACTTCCAGTCACATGACTCGTGTGATCAAATGTGGCTCTGATGGTCTATAGAAACTCCAAAGAAATCACATCATCGCTCTCACTTTCGGTCCACCTCGCAGAAATTCTGCGAAGAAATTCGGTCACGTTTTCACCACACCTAAAAGTGAATTGCATAAAACTTGCCATGGGGTTTGTGCTGATCTGTGCTGTTAAATTATGATTTGTGCTGACTTCATTTTGTAGAATTTATTCTAGCAGCTGTGAGTGATGTCATGGGGCATTAAAACCCAATTCAGCTCAAAAATAAACCATTAGTATTTTTTGTGCGGCTTGATGAGGTACAAAACCAGTTTGTGTCTGTCTGATTTTTTTTTTTTTTTTTGGACACATTACATTTAACTCACTGTCACATCTCTCTTAGCTATGAACTCAGATTGACATGTAAGGATAACGGGGATAACTTGGGGACATGCTGTTATAGGAAAATAATCACTGATGAAGTGGTGTGATAGAGCTGGGTAGAAAGCGGAACTGAAGTTGATTATTTTGCTATAACAGCACGCCCTGAACAGTTTGTTAATTAAAGAATGACATGTCATAGTATTTATCCCTTTAAAGTTACATTTAATGTTGTGGAATGTCCAGGAGACAAGGTATTTCCTGTTATCACTTGCTTTATAAACATTCCATCAGTCATCCAGCCATGATTCTTCTCTCTCTTGAAGATAATAAGACACCACTGTCTTGAAGACTTTCCCATGGTGCAAGACCGTTACAGATCACTGAGACTATAGACTCCTTCTATAAATGTTAAAGAAACCTCTCCGAACAGACAACTTCACTGTATCAATGAATATGTTTTACATTATGTTTTTAAAAATCTGTTTATTATTAATAAATTATGTGGAGCTAGGGCCATCCAAGTCTCTGTATATGAGCTGTTACTACAGAAACAATAAAGAAGAAATATACATAAACATTAATATAAACCTATCATTCATGTTACAGCCCAAATGTGCAGTGATGCATTAAGAACCACAGCAGATCCGACAAACCATGCTGTGGTATCAAATCTCACAACAAATCAGCTTTTTTTAAATGCAGAAGCAGATTCACAGAGGGGTTTGGTCACTGTCCCACGGTCTCTGGTTTAATTAAACAGTGTTGTAATTACGTTATGGCCATGCCCCGTATTGGGTTGACCTTGTGGTCGGTGTACACACTACTGGTTCTCCTGATTAAAAAACAACAACAACAACAACAAAAAAAACAAAACAAGAAAACAAAAATCACTGGTAGCATTTGAGTCTTAAGCTGCTTATGCAGATGTTTCAGTTACATATCGTATCTGGTGTGAGATCTACAGACTTGTGTCTGAGTCCAGATTTCTCACCCACCGTTTTCACGAAGCAGTGTGTAGATAAATGATTTTCATACGCTGCCACTTTTCCACACAGAAGGTTGATTATCTCTACAGGCAGATGAGCCGAGTGGTTAATTCAAAGCATTTCTCCAATCCACTCGAGCTATTTAAGGTTAATTCAAAGCTGCTCTAATCAATGCTTCACACTTTCTCTCTGACTCTGACACACACACACACACACACACAGGTTCTCCTGCTGTCTTTATCGGCTCCGGCGGTGAGTGAAGACGACCTCAGTGAAGGTCGGAAAAAATGCTGCACTGTTTTGAGGTGAACATTGCTGACCAGACGAAGCCTGCTGTTAGTTCTAATGAAGAACGAGGGACAAGACTCGAAGGACTGGAATGTGTGTGCAAGGTTCTGAGTGTTTATTTTAGCACATTTTAGCACATTTCCCTGCTTTTGTTTCAGCATCTGCAAGGTGTGAATTTGCTTTCTGTTTCAGCTCTCACTGCCTTCCAGTGAAATGTACATAGGGCAAATCAATACTGAAGTACTGATACTTCCCATCCTGACATTTCCTTTCAGGAATCGATCCCGCTACAAAAATCTCAGCGCCATGTGTTTCTTTATCACACTGAACGTGAGAAACGCCCGTTTCTTACTGAAATACTGCAAAAGAATTTGAAACGGCTCAGGATAGGAACTCTTTCTTCCACCTTCTTCCTGTGTTCCCTGATACACACTTCCTATGAAAAGAAGACAGGAAGGTGTGCAATGCAGCTCTGGTAGAAAGAAAGCAAGTACAGAGGAGCCGCATCATGTCCGTAAACAATAATGATGTGATGAAATCAACTACAGAATTAATGGCACCCCTTGAGAGAAAATAAACATTGCATACAATTCAAATTTACCTTTAAAACAAAAATCCTTGCCGTAAGAACTTGTTTAGAAGTTGTTTTTGTTAGGGGGAGGAGTGGGAAAATTCATTTTCCACTTGCCTTGGGGTATAAATACGAGGTCCACTAATGTAAAATCTCTTTGTCATCCATCACCATGTGGAAAACCAACGTGCTTTCAACACAAAAGAGACAGATGGTTGATCTGCACCAGTCATATAATGGATATAAAAAAAATTAAAAAAAATACATAAATGGCGTTAAAAATAGCATTAAGCATCAAATCGAAGAGCCCAAAGTGTTACCACTTCCATAACAAGAAAGAAGCTTCTAAACATCACAAAGTGTCACTGGAACTGGAATTGAAATTGTGCTGCGATCAGATGAGACCACTTCTGACCCAGGTACATCAGCAGCATCATCAGTTTGGAAAAGTGGGACTGCATATAGACTTTACGGTGTTGTGCTCTGTAAAACATGCTAATGGATGTTTAATGGTTTGAAGATTTTTTTTTTTTTTTTTTTTTAAAATGATTTTACCCTGATTTTCTCCCAGTTTGGTCATTTGCTAATTCCCACCCACTAGCTACATCTCCCCTGGCATACGTCCGCTACTAACCGTGGAGGGTGAAACCTAGTGCATGCTTCCTCTGAGACATGAAGCTAGCGCATCTTTTCGAACTGCTGTTACAGGGCAGCGCCTGAGCACTCGGAGGTAAGCTCTATCGACCCTCTTCCTCATACATGAACAAACAGCCACCCACGACCGGTTACTGTCGCTTTGATTGACAGGGGAGAGAGTAATGTCATCCCTCCCACACACACAGCACACTCTCTGGTAATTTTGAAATTTGAACTTGCGAGCTCACAGCCATGGTACAAATGCTTTTCTGGATTTGAAGCTGTTTTTTTTTTTTTTGCTGGTGATTCAGGGGCTCTTGTGAATATTAAAGGCATTATGATATTTTAGCTAAAAACCTGGTTACCTCCCCCACAAGGTTAAGATTTGACTGTGGATGGATCCTGATCCCAAACACATATATAAATAAAAACAGAAAGAATTACAGGACAGAAAATAACCTCCGAATTTGAACTCCATTAAAAAACCCTGTGGTTGGAACTGAAAGGAACATTTACATGTGTGTAAATCTAAGAATATCGAGGAGACTGAAGTGTTCTGTATGAACACTGGAGTGGTCCGAGATCCTCTACAAGTGTACTACAGGAAGAGGCTCAGTGCTGTTATTCTGCTATATTAATTGTGGAGCTGCTGATCGTTTTGAAAGCAGCATTTTGCAGAAGAAAAAGTCACATGAAAAAATCAAACTACATATCCACATATTGTTTAGCTTAGAATTATTAATTGCTTACGTTATTCCATTATCATTAATTGAACGTTATGTTTTTTCCCCCCAAAGGGTGCTAATAATTCTGGAGATGACTGTAATGCCCATTTACCATTTCACACTACTGAAAGTAAATGAGCGATATTACCCATCCCTACTGTATGTGCCATGTGTGTATGTGTACGCTTTTGTGCGTCTGTGTGTCTAATTAAAGTCTTGATCCCTTTTTCTGTGTTATGCAGAATCTTTGGCTTTAATTATAAAGAAAAGGAAACCTAATTACCAAGCATTAATCAGGACTATAATTCATCACTGCTTAGCGAGGTGATAACAGCAGAAAGAACTGTATCGCCGCGCTCCGCTTAGCAAGCAACACATTCCTGCTAAACTAGTCGGCGCTGTTTTGATACTCACGTCAATCAAGTGGGACAGGTCCTGGATGTAGTACTTAAACAGAGCAGCGTTGGCAGCTTCCAGAGTCAACAGATACTCGTTGCGAGCTTTCATAACCTTCAGCTTATTCTCAGAGTATTTGGCCTGGCGCTGGTGAGGAAGAGGGGTGAGAGAAACAGGAAAAAGGAAAAAGACAGAGAGAGAGAAAAAAAAAAAACCCACACAAAGTGGGAGCTGATATTATGCTCATGTCTGTGATATTAAGACAAGCCTTAACTTGGCTCAGCTGAAATGTTCGGTACAGTACATTTTCTCTTTTTCATTAGGGGAATCTGGCTCCTCAAAGGCTTTAATTAAACCCTTTGAGGAGCCAGATTCCCCTAATGAAAAAGAGAAGAAAATGAAAGTGGGAGGCTCACATAGCTTCCGAAAATTCACTAAAGCCTTAAATGACAACAATTCTGTTGACTCAGGTCTTAATTTACGTAGAAAAATGCACATACATATACAGTATACCCATAATATTTACATATTATATACTGTATTATTCACATACGCTATAAATCTCATAAATCATCTGAATAGGCCTGACTCCCTGCCTGAAAGGTATACTCCAGCAGTTTTAAATCTTATTTCTGTCTATTGCATCTGTAGCATATGTATAAATACCAACAAACAAGAATTTCAGCACATTTCCTTGTACTGAGAAAACAACGTCCAGAGTCAAGTATCGTATGCGTGTAATGCAATGCCATTATCTTTAATCTGTGCTCCAAACATCTGTATTAAAAATGATCATCTGCCAACCATTACAACTTATAACTTATTAATAAATCATGTTTTTTAAACCATTTATAGTTACATTTAACATAATAGAATGAGTTCATTCCTGTTATCACTTACCTTATAGCAGCCTCCCTTTTTTTCTCTCTCTACTGAAGTTAATAAGACCAAAAGAAAACCTCAAAGAGGAAAGCGCAAACGTCTCACTGACACTGGAGACTCCTTCCATAACTGTTACATACGCGGTTCCTGACAGAAAGCTTCACTATATTAATGATTTTTTTTTTTTTTTAATAACAATTATTCCTTTTTAATCTATTTATTATTAGCCTTAGATGTAGATCTTTCACTATACAGGTCATTGTGTAAGTTGTTACTATGGAGACGATTGATTATTTTCCTATCACAGCATGCCCTGTTTACTCCTTACTCAACAGCTGCCCCCATACTTCCATTATCAGTACATTTTCTCAGTTAAGGGAAAAAATCAAAATTCTTGTTTGTGGTAATCACACAGATGCTACAGCTAGGGCCGGGCGATATGGACAAAATCTTATATTATGTTTGTGATCATTTCAAATATCACAATATATTATGTTTTCTCTAAAAATTGATGAAAAAAATTATCTATTGAAAATAACTGCATGCATTCATGACTGGTCTGGGGCAGGCCTTACAAATGTTTTCTGTTTACTGGGCAGTATCTGATTTGTTAAACCCAAACCACATCCAAATGACAGAAGTGCGGGGAGTTTCAGTCTGTGTCACGCTCCTCCATGTTTGTTTTTGTTTTTACTACAGCACACCGCAAGCAGTGCCTAGCTCTGACATTTAAAAATAGACATTTTTCTATATGTCCTACAATATGTATCGTCATGTCGCACAGCCCTAGCTACAGATGTGGTAGATACAGATTAGAAAAAAAGAAACACTGGAGCATCCCTTTATTATAGCATCTTAATATTATCGGTGGCTAAAGCAATGTAATGCTCCAACATATTAAAAGTCAGGATCCTGTCTTGACTTCGTACCTTCTCCTTCATCTTCTGGATTTTGCGGGCGGCGTTGCGGCGCTGATGGCGCTCCTCGTTGCGCAGACTAAACACCTCTCCACCTCGGCCCTGTCTCTCGCCCTGCCGCTCGGCCTCCTTCAGCTTGTTCTCTGAGCTCAGAGTCTCGCTGTGGTACATGTGGTAGGTTTTCATCACCTGCACAGATGTTGCCAAGCCATCAGGATAATGTTTAACCATAAATACTAAGGTGCTGACACCAGCGCTTTCAGAAGTAATCTTCTAATCATCTACTAGGGTTTTATTTCCTAACATATCACTTCCTACCAATTTTGACAATGATGGGGAAAGTTAGGTAATCTGTTGGCAGTTATTTAAATTTTTTGGGCTATAATAGTGCGTTCATGACTAAATGGGAACTGGGTCATTTCCTGACCTCAGCGTAGGAAAATCTATTTAAAATGTCCCTTTAACTCATAATTCCCGCTCAGAAAGAGTTTCTCAAGAGCTCTGGTTTCTCCAAACTGGAAATTCTGTGATGTCAGTTTAACATGGTGATGCCCAAAATGCAAAGTAAGGAGAAGAAACGGTGTGTTTTAAGCCTTTTATACAGAACGTTGAGTTTATGAGTATGATGGTCAGGTCCTCCGAGAAATTCCCTGTCGGCCACCACGCACCCCTCTCTCTCAGCCAACCTGCTCAAATGCCGAGTTCAACATAATTCGGAAGCGGGAAGTCGGAATTCAGAGCTACATCATTTTTGACCTCTGTGCGTTCAAGTTCAATCTGGAAAAAAAACGTCTTTTTTTTTTTTTTTTTCCCCCAGCTAACTGTGATGAGTGATGTATATTTACCTCCTCAAAAAATAGATTTAACCGGCGAATATATCTGTATGGTGATTGAGCTAAAGTAAATACTAGTATATACAGCATAACTCATTAAAAGTAAAGTAGTGCTATTTTGTTTACTGTTGATGGCGTGAGCAGCCATGCTGATTTGACATCACGTGCTGAAGTTGGAGTTGAGGGGGAGTCTTCATTGGGTTTTCCTAGTTGAAAGTCAGAATTTCTGAGTTAGGAGATCTAGCTGAACGCAGCTTCAGCCTACAGTCTCCTGTACAGTGTCTCTAGTTTTTGCCTTTTGGGTTTTCCCTTTGTGCTCAAGCTGTAACAAGTGATAGCTTGTTTGTGAGTGTGTGTGTTATTTTATTTTCCAACTTTAAACCACTAAGGTCGCATGAATGCTCTAAAGTGGAAAATAGGAAATCCAGAGTTCTCAGTTGTCATGAATGCAAAGTAAATCATACCAAAGCAATACCTAACCCTGAGATATGAAGAGCCTGAAAAACCCTTTTTATTATCCGTACAGCAGTCGTTTACTCACATCTGTGAATGACTAGTGAAGTAATATTTGAAAAGGAAGCCAGTCTTCCCCACATCCGTAGTGTTTTCACATGCCCACACTGAGATAATCAGGGAGATACAACAAAATACACTGTGCCCATCTGTGTATTTAATGGATGCCGTGTGTGCATGGAGAGTGTGAGCACATGTATGTGTTTGTGAAGGCGGGAGAATGTGAGTAATTGCTGACATATGTAAATGACCACTGCTTAGCTCAGCTACAGGCCTTGTGATAAAGTTGTGATGGATTTTAACAAGGACATGCAGAAGCTCTTGAGTGCTCAAGCACCCTGACAGAAGAGCAGAGAATGCAACACAAATACTCAGGGTCTCACAGCTCTGTGAGGGTGTGAGTGTGTGTGTGTGTAAGAGAGAGACAGAGTGCGTCACTGTCCATCTGTGAAGCCAGGGATGGTGGAAATCATCAGTGGTAAAAGCTTTGTCTGGTGTTTGTTTAGAAGGTGTTAAATTACAGACAAATTCAAGTCCAATACTCACACAGACTTTGGGAAGCATATGACGAAATTCCACAAGCAGATATTATATTAAAGTATTGTTCGAACATGGATAAAACGAGAACCGTCTAAATGTCCCTCTGGAGCTTCCATAGCTTGTGCTAGGCTAAAGTTATTACATTTATGCCCTGAAAATGAACCTGTGCGTAGGCAGTGTGACAGAAGTATGAAATGACAGAAAGTGCAAATGAAAGATTGATGAGATTTGCTGGAGCTGAGCTGTGGAGAGATCAAAAAAAAGGAGTGGAGGATAGAAGACCAGTGATGGGGCGGGCGGCTCGTGTATTGATGGAATGATAAAAACGAGAAAGGCAGGATGAGCGGTTAGAGGCGAGCTGAAATGACAGAATAAAATCGTAATGTGAGCAATGAAGATGAGAATGAAAGGATGATGAGGGGCTTGGGACAGACAGAAAGATATCCTCACCGTGTAGAGTTCATTAAGAATCTTCATCAGGTCCTCCTGCAACTGGAAAGTGATCTCTTTACTCTAGAGAAGAGGGAAAAAAAAAACACCAGAGTTTATTTAGAGAAGCTAATACAAAAGGTCTAGGTTTGGGTCAAACTCATATCCTAAAGCAATGAAGCACCGTTTGAGACACCCGATCTAAACAGAATGGGGAGATCAAAAACCATTTGGAGAGCACAATGCCATCCTATTACTTTCATCCGTCGAGTTCATTCAGGCTTAGCGTCACGATTACGAAGAAGAAAAGCAGACAAAGCTTCAGTGTGAGTAGAAAGGCATTTAAGATTGCACCTCTGTGTTTAAAAAACTGTTTAAAAGAACAATTTAGTAGTCCATCGCTGTTGCTAACTTCCAGCATTCAGAATATACAACTTCAGTAAGAGAACTATGCAGTGTAGGACTAGGATGGAAGAAGGTGTAGCCCCTCCCCTTCATTAGCAATCCACCAACCACATGGTTATATTAATCAGCTAGGCATTTTAACCAGCATCACAAGGCCAGATGGTTCTCAAAACATAGTGCAGACTTATTTTTATCTTTTCTTTATCCAAATAAGCCCTACTAAGACTAAAATCTTTTGCCAAAGAGCCCTCTTCATGCTCAGAATGAATTGAGAGAGAAACACACAAGTGCAGAGAGCTGCTACACTGAGAAATGGCCTTAACTCAATTGAGAGTTAGAAAAAAGGAAATAAAAGTGGCTTATAAGGACCATTTTCATAAAATCTAATATTGTCCATATAAATGAAGTGATATACAGTACACGGTGCAACTACACACCAGTAACACCACCCTAGAAATCACATTAGGTATAGCAATCCTCCCAAAATAGAAAAAAAGCACACAATTTCTCTTCCAAATAAACCTCCAACTGCTTTGTCTCTGCTGCTTAAAGCAACACAGGTTATACAAACTCACCTGCTGTCTGACTCATCCACCCATTCAATAATCTATCCATTTATTCATCCACTGATCCATTTGTAACCTCTCCCTTCATCCATTATTAAATCAGTCCATCAATCAAATAATTCATCCACTCAATTCATCCGTCCATCCATACAATTGTCCAATAATCCATCTATCCATCTAATAATCCATCATCCATTCATCCAACCAACCATCCATCCATCAGTTTATCCATTTATTCATCCAACCATTCAATGATCTATCTATGCATCCAGCTGCCCAATAGTAAATCCATCCAACCACAATCTCCTTTCATCCATCCACCCCTTCATCCACTATTCTATCAGTGCCTCAATACAATATTTCATCCATTCAACACATCCACCCATTCATATAATTGTCCAATAATCCATCTATCCATACAACAATCCATTCATCCAACCATCTGGCAATCCACCTACCTGTTTAATAATCTATCCATCCAATAGTACATTCAATCAGTAATACATTTATCCATCCATTCAACCATCCTATAATCTATGCATCTATCCATTATTCTACATAGCAATCATCCATCCAACAATCCATCCATGCATCAAAAATGCATCCATTTGTCTAAACACCAACCACTGAATAATCCAATTGTCACTACAATAATCCATCCATCCACCAATTCGATAATATCAATCTAAAATCCAATAATCCATCCACCCACCTAATAATCATCCCATGCATCCAACATTCCATTAGTCCACCCACCTAATAATCATCCCATGCATCCAACATTCCATTAGTCCATCCATCTAATAATCAACCCATGCATCCAACATTCCATTAGTCCATCCAGTAATCCATCCGTTCAATAATACATATATCGATCCATCCATACCAATACATCCATTAATCCAACAATCCATCCATCCATCCATCCCTTTCTAAATCACCAAACAAACAAGAAACCAAAATAAAAATAAGACAACTAATCTAAAAGTGGTTAGTTAATTACGTTGCCACCACTTTACTACACAATATATTCACGTGTGCTTATAGTACAGTTGCATTCTCACTTTCTTGAGCAGGCGTGTGTTGTCCTCGTTGACGTGTGAGAGGCGTGTGATGACGTTGTTGAGGTAGAGGTCGCTGAGTGTGGCGTGGTCCTTGCTCTCTCTGCGCACTTGGTTCAGCAGCAGGTACCAGCAGTTTACAGGCGACAGCAGGTTTTGGTCCTTCCTGCAACAAACACCACAAACCGCATATTAGACTGTGAGGAAATGGGGAAGTATTGGCCAGGATACAACCAGCTGAAGAGATTAAAATCTAGCTCAAGTCCCACTGACATATAATCACCCTTTTTGGTGAAAGACTATCCAACACAGGCTGAGAAAATAACCTCAGACTTTACATTTAATTTCATTTATGGAGGAAAAGCACTCTATGAGACTTGCTCTTTAATGCCTGAATGAGTTCCTTATACAAGGACTCTGTAAAGCCATTTTCTTTCAGTAACCACACCAACAGTGCTTTGACACTGACTGGGTGGCCTCCGGGTTTGCTATTTTCTGATTCTGCTTTTATGGTTACGCCTTGCTGGTCTTCCAAAACCCACTAATGAAGCTTTTTCTAGCATGTCCTCAGGAAATTTCCAGCTTTTAATGTGCTTCTGTAATATGATTGACTACAGGAGTCTGCTTTAAAAGAAGCCTCAATTTTGGGTAAAGGAATCTCATCTCCCTTCCCCAGGACTTCACTAAATACCAGGCAGGCACTACAGGAAGTTGAGGAAATGTATCCCAGCCCAGAGGAACCATATGCATGACCCTCAACAGATACACAAAAGGAACCTCCGGAAACATTCCTGGTGTGGACAATATGATAAATAAATACCTTATCTTCGCTATCAGAGGCGTATGTTCTCTATGTGCTATGCGCAAAAGGCAAACTGTCTTAGTAGTATAAAAGGTTATTTTATTGCAATTTAAAAAAAAAATGTTTAGAGTGCCATCAGCAATAACAAGACATGTTGTAATTTTCTATTGTCTTGTTTTGCTAGTAAATACATTCTTTTCATTCCGGCTCGTTTCACAGTTTAAAATAAAATAAAATTTAAAAATCATTTCATCATAGACTAAGGTTGCATCACAAACCACACAGTACCACAATAAATGGTGCACCAGAATAGACACGGACAAGAAGTCCATAGGTAGTGCACTATAATTTAACATATACAGCAGACGCTGGTTACAAAAACATCAAGCCATAGTTTCCATATTTATATGTGTATGTATATAAATATATATATACACACACACACACACACACACACACAGACACATCATCTAGAGTCCCAGACTGTATAAAATTGGTAGACAGATGACAGACAGATAGATTACTATTATTATGGTGATTATTATTAGGGATGCACGTTTTGGGGTATAATAAAAGTGGGCAGTTATGAGTGTTCATTTGGAAAAGCTGATGAGATATGATAATATACAAAAGGTGGATCTCAGGATCTCGTAGTCAGTAAGGCTTTTTGGAGCAGAAAGGTTCATCAGGCAGTGATATTAACACAGGGATCTCTGAGCAGACATTCAGCAGAGTGGCCCTGTGAGGACCTGTGAGGACCTGCAGGACGGTGGCGCAGTACACCCGAGCGAAACGGTGCAGTGTGGAGGGAAAGGTATGCATGCAGAGAAAAGGAGAAAGAGAGAGAGGGGGAGAAAAGGGGTCTTTTCGTCTCTCTTACACTGCTTTTTCTTTTTCTACGGTTTCACCCTTTTTGCTGCAGAATGCTATCTGCATTAATGAGATGTGCACACACACCCACCCACACACACACACACACACACACACACACACACACACACACACACACACACACACACCATGGCAGATGAGCAGAATACATAAAGGAAGGAGGAACAGTTATCTCATAGTATCGCTATGCCAATTCTGATTTGATTTTTTGGGCAATAAGCACACAGGAAGGAAGTAAACTATAAACCATACTGTGTAATCTTTAATAACACTTCTGCTTTTAGAGCAAACCAAAACCAAACCAATCAAAAGAATAAGACAAAGATATCAGCGTAGCAGTATAGGAAAACGTATCGGCTGTTACCATGACTTTAAAAAAAATAATAAAATAAAAAAAATAAATCGGGTTCTGGCCAAAATTTAGGGCTTTTTTTGTCATACCTTGACACCTCAACTTTAAGAAATCATAAGTAAATTTCACGAACAGGATCTGAACATTATTTGATTTTTTACATTTACTTTTTAATCTTGCCTAGGCTATCTTCCTGCAGAGATCATGTTGGGTAATTTGCCAGTTTAACAAACGTAAATACAGTCAGTCTGCCTAGAGGTGTGTAAAACCTTGCTAGCTAAGCATGATTTCCTCTCACAGTGATCAAGTGTGTGACCTTTAAAGTGCTAGAACTTTACTTCTGGTTGACACACATGCAAAAGAAACATATTTCAGTTCGGGAAAGCCTATAGTCACCACACATACATATAAAGATGGAAGGATGATTGAAAACCACAAAACAACAAATGGATGTGTATCAATACACATCCATGAAGTGTAAAGTAGGGTTAATTTCTCTGTAAGTGCAGCCCCTGGCCTGTCAGCTCTGCTCACTTGTACTGCTGGTGGTCCTTGGTGCTGCGCGTCTTGGCCATGAAGCGCTCGGCCAGCTTCTCCAGGTTGCGCGAGTACTCGCTCTCGATCTCGGACTTCTTGCGGAAGAAATCCTGCAGGTCCTGGAGAAGCTGCACTCGCATCTCCGTCTGCTGTTCCAGACACTTCTGCTGCTCCAACAGCTGAGAGCGGATCTCTGTCCAAACATACACACACACAGAAAGAAAAAAACAAAAACAAAAAAAAAAACACATGACGGGAATTAAGGAAAACTGTCTGAGTCTGTCCAGTTTTGATCCTAATCCAAATATTCCTTGCCTGTTTAGAGATGATCAGGAGGAGAAAGTCAACAGATTTTAGTAGATTTTAACAAATCAACTTGGTTAGTCTTATGAAAATGACAATACAAACAATACTCTTATCATTTATCATAATAACAATATCCCGGGTCTAATGTACAAAAGGATGAAAAGGGGATGTCATCCTCCCAGTTAAGAAAACAACACAATCATCTTCCTTGTAAAACTTCCATCCCCCTCATCCGTCTTCCTTTCATTATGCAATATCACTATTATCAGTATTTAAATATCATCTATATTTGGGATTCACATACTGTGTTGCTGTGGATGAATCTGGATCTGGAACTAATCAATTAAAAAAATTGTGCAGAGGAGGTGGTTATGTAAAAAAAAAATAAAATAAAATAAAAAAAAATTAGGATTGCTATCCAATCACAGTGAAAAACCTTCCAAACTAAACTAATATAGATCTAATTGTGAGACACAATCTGGCAACCCTAGTTCATAATATATTCATAAATTTCACTGGAGTGAAGTCATTAATGGTGAAAAGCCCCATAGTTTCAAATTTCAAAGAAGGCAAAGCAACCAGATTTAACCAATAAAGTTACTGGTGGTTGATGCAAATTACGTGTATATTAGCAGAGAAGGTGGCTATGAAGAAGTCAGGATTTCCAGATTAAGACCCAAGAAAGTATAGATATTATTCTCTGTATCAGTGGAATGAACTTCCCCTAGCTGTCTGAAGACCCACTTCTTCATTAAACATTTAGTTCCTCGGGAGATGTTCAGTAAGCTAGCAGCCACCATGGTTTTTTTTTTTTTCCTTCTCTCGGTGAATAACTGAAGAAAGAAAAAAACCCTACTCACTATTGACTTTCATTAAACCTAAAGTATTATAAATTTATGTATATATATATAAACATAATGCGCTTCATGCTGATGAGAAACATCACGATGCTAGTGATAGTCAGAGTCAAACACTGGCCAACGACTTGCTGACGCCTTGCTGAGGGTGCAAACACAATGTGCTACATCAAAAACTTTCGTAGAAAAAAATAATAATGACAAATTGTCCCCTATGTGGGAACTGATATACGCATTTGTGTCTGTATTGTGGTGACGGTAAACTCTCACTTACAATACAACCCCAGGTTTGGGTGGTTAGCCACAGAACTAGCTGTTCTAGAGGGGAAAAAAAACGGGGGGGTGGGGGGTTGGGCGGCGGCTAACAAATCCCACGGGGCTTCATCAAAATTGTAAAGATGAACAAACTCAAGATAACATGCTGGTATAATGGATACCTTCAAGTAGCACATTCTTAAGCTAATATTAGAACACTTATTATATAACAGTTCATTCAAATTAGTACTCATTTGATTGGCCAAGCAGCTTTCCAAGAGTTGGATGTTTCACTGTGTGCATCACTCCGCTCCTCTGTTTTCGCCACCTATTTTGAAACCGTTACTACAGTAGTGTTAGCGACATCATCAGCGGACGCAGCAAACTACACGTTTCAGGAATATAACTTTTGACTTAAAATATGAAAGCTCGTCAGATGAAGATGAGAAGGAAGACGTGAAGCCAATTTTACCGGAAGCACCTTTAACGGGAATGTACAAATCAACGTGAGCTAGCTAGCCAGCTAGCCAGCGTGCTATAAAGTGAGTGTGGCTTCTTCAGAGCAAAAATAAACACAACATTTGGCCATATAGTGTCCGAAATGACACTTACTGGATATTAAATTCTTGTTTATAGATCTGTTGTAATAAAAGCAATACCACATTGACAATCGTGTAGTGAATATCAGCATGGCTGTGATTCGGCGTAGGCACGCGCTGGAGTGCGATATTGCTTAAATTGAAGAGAGAGAGAGAGAAAAAAAAAAAAGACATTCAACTTTTAAATTGTTGCAGGGGTTCCAGGCTATGCAAAGTTGCATACTTAATTAGCTAATCATATTTTTAGCTAGATATTATTTTTGGTTAGATATTATTATTATCCTGCATGTTTAGACTTAATGTTAACTTAGCTAATACATTTCTGACTTGTTCCTAGGGAACCCCTAGGAACTCACTACTAGTGATTGTGAATATAAAATTATGGCACGACACATGAACATTATTGCAGTACTATCATTCATAGTTGATGTGTGGATGATGCTTTGAACCGAACGGAGCGTGGCATAGTAATGGGAGCAGGAAAAAGGCGACGAGTGAGCAGAATTGTCTGGTGTACAATTCCATGTGCTCACTGAAGCAAAGGGCAAATTTTCTGCCTCTCCCAGCATTCATCCTGCACAACACACTGCCATCACAACTCACTGCCGTTACCAAGACAACAGGTAGGGGAGTATTCCATGGGGATCAGTGTGTGCATGTGTGCGTGTGCGTGTGTGTGTGAGTGTAAAGTATAAGTGTCTAAGGAGGAGCATGCAGGATTCTTCCCTTTCTCTTGTCTTACCCCCCCTAAACAGACCAACTGCTTAATGTCACACTGCCTGTCGGTTTCCACGAGCCCAGAATGTCAGATGAGATGGCTGGCAGCCTGGGCGCTCCGTGTGTGTGGGTGGGTGTGTATATATGTGCGTTTGTGTGTGTGGGATGGCTGGCAGGCGGGAGCGTGATTGCTGGAGAGCGATTGTGTTAATCGAAGTGTGTGTGTGTGTGTGTGTGTGTGTGTGTGTGCGCTTTGCAGTGCGATGAGCGATTGGATTATAACCAAGGTGACTCTTAGATCTGATACAGCAAGATGTAGAGAAGCAAAGGAAAAGAGGAGAAAAGAAATATAAACCTAAAGAGGACAATATGATGAAAGAACAGCAGAAACGGTGAATAACAGATCTGAACTGCACAAAAAGAGGCAGTGTTCCAGGTCAGGTCAGGAGTACAGTATGAATCTGACTCAGTGACTCATTTCCACTATGAGCTTTAAATACATGGGCGGATGACAGGATTTTAAAAAATAGAAGAAAACTGAACAGACTATGATTATGTGGCTCTGGAAAAGCTATGAAAAAGGAGAGCGTCGCATTATTGCCAAGCCAGCAAGTTGCGCCGTGGCGGCCGCATGCACCGCTGCACCCCAAACTGCTGGAACGTGTATTGATGGCAATGAAACAGTGCGCTGGGGGAGGACATGGGCTACCCTGAATGCAGAGCTCTCTCGATGTGATGTGTAATCAGCTTCTCGTTCCAACCAGAAGCTGAATTGTTAAAAAGAATCAGGTTTCAGGGGATGGAAAGTTCAGCTGCGCAGGCTTTTGCGGCTATATCTGCATTTAAGCACCTCTTCTTTTTTAAAAATTCATTTTGTAGCTCTGTGGAAAGGCGGTAGCTAGATTTAGAAAATGAGATTTTTTCCCCCCACAAATATCATGAAATTGTTTTGGAAATGCCCTACACCGGTTTCACGGGCAAGCATTGACCTTACCATGCAGGAAAAAAGACATATGAAGTCACATCTAGCTAGATAGCTAGCAAGGGAGTTGATTTTAGTTATTTTTAGGCTAGCTAGATTTGGAAAGCGGGATTTTCGCCTCTAAAGTCATGAAATTGTTGTGGAAATGCCCTAGACCAATTTCACAAGGAGAAAAAAGTTAATGCTAAAGATAGTCTTAACTGTTGGATGCTAAAAATCTCACTACGTAGAAAAAAAAACTCTTGACTAGCATTTAGCTAGATAGGTAGATAGATTTTCTTATTTTTGTTTTTAGGGTCATTAATGTTAAAACACAGATAATGTTATGACCTAGCATAATTAAATATTAAGACAATTTCCAATATTATAAATGAAAATCCACCACTTTAATATTCTTTTAGCAAGCACTGTTCTTTAGCTAACTACTTCTTAAGCTTTTTAAAGCTGGATTGGAAAATGTTTTTCCCCCCTCTCAAATGTCATTAAATTATTCTGAAAATGCTCTAAACCAATTTCACAAGGAGAAAAAAAGTTAAATCTCAACCCTGTCAGGCATCAAAAAAATTTCACTATGCACAAAAAACACATTTAGCTAGCATTTAGCTAGAAAACTATGGGGTAATGCTTATTTTTTGGTTTTAGTTTAGCCTTTTTTTTTAGGCTAGCTGAATTTTGTTTTTTTTTTTTCCCCTTAAATTGTTATGGAAATGCCCTAAACCAATTTCAAAGTTAAAGGTCATTTTAACTGTTACGCATTGAAAATCTTATACACAAAAAATATAGCAAGTTAGCTGCCCTATTAATGTTAAAATGCAAATAATGTGAGCTAGCCTAATTAAATATTAAGACAATCCCCAATTTTATAAATTTATGTAATCTACCACATATTTTAGCAAATCTTTTTTTTTTGAGCAAATTATGTTCTTTTTCAAATTTTCTTCTTTAGCAGAACCTTGCTCTTTAGTTAGTGAATCTTGTTCTTTTAGCAAATCTTGTTTTTTTTTATTTTTTTATTTTTTATTTTTAGCAAATCTTATTCATTAGCAAACCTGTTTTTTTGTTTTAACCAATCTTGTTTTCAGCAAATCTTGCTCTTTAGCAATTCTTATGCTGCAATCTTATGCTAAACCTGTATAATAATGACATCTTAAGTGATATCACATGACAACATCCAAAGTAATAGAAAATTGGGATGGCAGTTTTTCCCCTAATGGAACCGGAGGGACGGCATCCCCTCACGTCTCCTCTCAAACTGAGCCTTGCTTCCAACAGCCAGATATTTTTTTATCCTCATATGGAAGCGATGTACTGAAAGGAAAATTTTTTAATAAAACTGGTTAGGAAACAGCAGCAGCAGTCGCAGTTTATCACTGATACGTATAAATCCCATTTCTATGCTAAAATCTACATTTAGTTGTATTAAAGTGACCAAGAGTGATTTTCATTTAAGTCATTTTTTCAGAACACTTTAAATCTTGTATGCAAATATGTAAGGAGTGGAACACTAAATTATTAATGCACAAGATCCTGTGAAAAATAAGTAGACTTTCTTGCTTGCAAAGCAAATCTGGCTTTGAAAAATGTGCCCGCATTTACATAAATTTTATTGAAAATCACACTGACGGGCAGTGACTTATTTTTATTTTATTTTTTTTTAAAATTTTTTACTCGTGCATATTTTTTAAACACAAATCACACTTGCTCATAAATGCTTAAACTCACAGTCGTGTCCGTATTTGACCTCTGAACTTATGACCCATGTGAGCTCGTCTGATATCCCGAGGCGTGCATCACCCCGGTCTGGGCTGTCTCCATGGCAACAAGGCATTTGCTCCTGAAACTGTGAGTGAGAGAATATAGGCATGCAGCATGGGGCTGCTAACGATCCTCTTACACACGCTCACTCACTCACTCTCACACACACACACACACACATACACATACACACTCACCTGACTCCGATTCCCAACTCAACCTGAATAAACACACATCCTCATTACATGTTTCCATGCAAACAAGCAAACCCTTAAACTCTGCTCCTGCTTGCAAATCCCTGTTCCATTTTCTTCTTATTCGTCTCCTCCTCTGTTTGTCCTACATAAATTCATCATAAATGAATAAATGAATTCAACTCTTAAGCTCTCTTCCCACACTTCACCTCACGTCCCCCTCCTCCACCACCCAGCCTTCTTTCTCTCCTTCCTTCTCAGCCTAAAAAATTCGGGTTTTGGCATCTTGGCTCATGTCTCAAGAACCATTATCATATTTCAAAATGTTTCTGTTCAACACATTCATTTACATGCCGTGTATGTGTGTGTGTGTGTGTGTGTGTGTGTGTGTGTGTGTGTGCGCGCCCACAAGACAGACTGCTGCTCATCACACAAATGCTGTTAACTGCAGGAAATCACATTCTGCTCATTAAATTTCAAACAGAAAGATTGAAAGCACCCCAAAAAAAAAAAATTGAAGAAAGAATAAAAAGGATAAAATATGCTTCTTTTAAGTCAGCAGATTCTCACTCTCACCACTTATCCTTGCTGGTAACATTTTCTCATCAGCACCCACTTTATATTTATTATAAATAAATCAATAATAAATATGCCTCTTCACACCAGGGATGATTGAACTGGTTTCAGCTGCGGCTTTGTGCATGCAGAGAACGGGTTTTCCATTACAAGACCATTTTCTGGACTTGGATAAGCACAAGGATTTTCCGAACGATCACTGAATCCTGCAAATCGGTGTACAAATGCAAATAAATTCCTCACCACCTTCTGAACATGAGGAGTCAAGATAGCATTTAAAAGGCAGGAGGTGAAAAGATTCAGTTAATCCGGCTTTACTCTGTATGATGTTGGCGTCTCAGACAAAAATCGCATGCAGCAGAAGAATTCTTTGGTTGCGAGTTAAGATCAGCGGGCTGAGAACGCATAACGTGACACGCTCGGCGGCAACAGAGTTAGTACTATTTTGGCCAAAGACAGCCAACGACAAAGTGTCTGAAATTTTTTGTATTAAAATGAGCACTGCTACAATGCTCGTCTAAAAGCCACCAATAGAAGGACGGCATAGGATTACGTGAAACTCATGAGACAGCTACAAACATGCTCGTGACAATGACGAAACGTAAACGCAACATACCAATGGACAGAAAAAATATCCTTATTAACTCACATAGTCATTTTCATTAATCACAGGTCTACCGTTAGAGGATCTTCATCATATAACCTGACATGGAGAACATGTCTGTTAGAAACTTAAGCCAAGGTTTTATTGAGATTGTAATAATGAGTAATAATCTTAAAAGGCTGCTGTAATCACACAGTGTAAAACCAGCTTTAAATGTTTTTGACAGGAAGTTCTTCTAAAAACGTGAGATGCAGTCTTACTGAGATGCAGAAAGTCAGATGCAGTCTGATATCTTTTTTTCCCACTATTAATATCTTAACATATATTATTTGGCCATTTTTGTTACTCGTGGTAATGAAGAAACATCTGTGAAACCCAACACAATAAATGTCTTGTTGGCACGAGAGTAATTTCTTTGTCTGCTTCATTTTATCCTAAGCACTTGAATGTAATGAGAAATCTGTGTCTGTGTCTCTACTTTTAGTCATCTGTGGTGTTGTAACTGTCTACATTTAAACCCAGCCTGTAGTGAACTGCCCTCCAGAGAGCTATGATGTAGAAATGCATTTAAATTAAGTAAGGAATAAAACACTCAAGGGTGTGCTGTTATAGGAAAATAATCAATTGATAGAGTGGTGTGGTAAATCCGAGTTACTGTTTTCACCCCATAATTGAGTTTATAATAACAGCACACCCCAAGGAGTTTTATTCCTCTCATACCACACCGATTACATAAAAAAAATTAATTTACAAATGACATACTTTTTATCCATTTATAGTTACACTTAATGTTTTAGAACATCCTGTTACTGTTACCACTTACATTATAACAGCTATAAACAGACATTCCCTCACCAGCCTCTCTTTTTTTCCTGTCTTGAAAGACAAAAAAAAAAAAGCAGCTTGTCAAGAAACCAGAAAGCCAAAATCATTCCACCCTGGAGCACCCTTAAACATAAAGGAACAGCTTTACTTCTAAGTGTTACAAAGCTCTGACAGCGGAGAAAACATCAACATATCAACAATTATGCGCTTTAATTTGTTAAACAATGCAGATTTATATCTAGATTTATATATAGATTTAAGTGGAACATTTGCCATACAAATCCCTGAGTAAGCCGTTACTATAGAAATGATAATGTATGATGAAATACTAAAGCTGTGATTTGCAGTCGGAACTACTTTCAGAGCTGCTGTTATAGAAAATTAATCGACACCTTCTGACCAATCAGATTTGAGAATTCAGTAGCACTGTGGTCTATGTTTTATTAACAGAGGACCCCAAATATTGTGACATAAATGACTAAAACACAAGGACATTGGCTATATGTTGGCTAGTTCACTGCAGGCCACAGTGCCATAAACAGATCACTGGATCAGTATGCATATTTGCAGAACTTGCAGAGCTCCGTTAAAGCATATAGATCCCACAGGAACACTCGTCTGGAGTCAACTGGTGCTGTGAGCCAGTTATTGTTAATATTTAAACCGAATGAATGTTAAAACACAAGATAGGTCCTAACATTGAGTTCTTTTCATTCACAAGCAACTAAACAGTCTCAACATGACAGTGAGGTTTTTTTTTAAAAATAAAATGCTAGGTCGCTATGTCTTATATGACACGCTCAAAGAGGAATAAACACCCAGGTTTGCCTATTCCAGTCCACCACATGGTACTCGGTTATCTAACACAGCTATTAATGCACAGTTGCCTGTTAATTAATGTCCGTCTTATCAACACGTCTCAGTCCCATGTGTGTTGTGTCTAAATAAATGTCTCTGCTTAGACTCTTTGTTGCTACTTTCCTAGACAGCTCGAATTCAACGTGTACAAACACAGACCTGAAATAAGACTACACAAGATATTAGATTAGATATTATGAGTGGATACAATTTTCTGAGAGTACTGCAGGTATCAGTAATGCTATTTAAAGGAACAAGCATTAGCCTAAATAAATGGTGAAAGCTGTATTTGTACCATGTTTCATTTTCCTCCTGTTTCTAGTGAAATAATGGCATCTATTTGCACCTGAGTAAAAGTAGCATTATACACCCCCAAACACACACACACACACACACACACACACACACACAAAACAGAAGTATGCTAGTGTCACAAAAATGCCACATCCAGATTTAGCAACATTAGCTAAGCTAGCCACTGTCTCTGCCTAAAAATAACACTATGCTATCTTTGCCAGCTAAGTAGTTAGCCAACTTCTCTTCAGCAGTAGCTATTTGAATTTACTAGCTAGGCAAGTCTGCTAACAAGAGTGTTTATATATGTATATATATATCTATATATATATATATATATATATATATATA
>CM075020.1:5544259-5561792 GCA_037576675.1 Pangasius sanitwongsei | reverse complement strand
ACACACACACACACACACACAAAATTATATATATATTATTAAAAATTTCAATAACACACACACACATATATATATATATATATATATATATATATATATATATATATATATATATACATATACACACACACACACACTCACACCAGCCCTTTAGACACCTCTGTATTAGATCAACCAGAACTGAACATCTCAACACCTCTGTGGTATACACTGTGTTATACTACAGCATACTTTATTACTCCCTATACTATATCTTATATTGCATTATTCATACGTTACATAATATTACTGTGCACTGTTACTATTTATAGCCCCGGTACTACATATTTTAGCTATTTATTCCTGCTGCTCTGCTTTATTCTATCCTGCCAGCCACCTGACCTGATCGGTGCCCTTGCATTTAATATTATTTACTGTTACCAGTTGTCTAACGCTTTCACTGGTGTTTTGGCTGAAACTATGTTAAAGATGCATAACCACAAATTATTTCATCCCTGAAAGAATGACTTGCGTATTTGGAGTTTAACTGAAAGACAGCTTTGTCTAAACAGTTTAATTGTGTTCTACAACAACACTTGTTTTGCATAAATGTTTACTGACGGAGCTCAACAACTGCCCTCAGAGCTCCATTGTAAGGGAAAATATGTTTCTGCTCATTTCTCAGTACAGGGAAATGTGCTGAAATTCTTGTTTGTGATAATCATGCATATGCTACAGTTTCGGGGAATAGGGTTGGGAATTGGGTTGAAAAACGCTGGTGTATTCTTTAATGCAGTGTGAACCAGGGCACGCACACACAAACACACACACACACACACACACACACACAGAGTCCACGATGCGTGGTCCATACTAATAAGTACTACCACTGCAGCAAGAGGATTCCCTGATCCTTCTCTCACTATGCTCTCTGGCATAACACACACGCACGCACACACAAACAGTGAGAAACCCCTCCGTCTCCTATGGACAGACACACCGACTGGCTAATGTCCAGGAAACCATGGAAACGGACACAATGCAGCAAAAGCCTGTTGCAACTGTTTGGTAATGAAAGAACACCCAGTCTGACTAGCACCATCGTCGCAGATGCACTACATCCCACCAGCACTCAGACAGATGCACGTGGGGAGCATCCAATGTCCAGTCTGATGTGTTGTAATATGAAATTTAGCCTATTAAGCAACTATCGAGCACTGTGGGATTCACCCTCACACAGACTGGGGTAGCCAGACACGGGTAGCCCGTGTCATTAATCTGCCAAACTGGAAGCATCCACCTCAGCTTCCTCGGGTGTTCTTCTATTCTGATATACTATTTAGGATGGTAATGGATCTCAGATGAGAAAACGGCTGACACAGCAAGTGCACACCCTGGACTTGTGACTACAGACGAACATGCAACTATGATAAAATAAACCATACGTGAGCATATAAAGCTTTTAGTAAGGGGTTCAGATGTGATACTGCAACAAGCCACACACACTCCCACCTATACTGCCAGGGGCGTGGACACTGGGTGGTACAGGGTGGCATCTACCTTGCAGAAAGCTGTGACCTCAAATCCTATCCCTGAGAGGTCTATGGCAATCCATGCAAAAATTCATGAATCACATCTACCTCATGTTGAATGAATGAGAAACTATAGACGTATGAAGCCATTACAGTAATGTCATTATTGTGCACCATGGAATAAATGAGAATCTCTAAAATGCCTCTTTGTCTCGTATATAATTTGGGTGTTGGGTTTGGGGTTGGATGTGTCACATCCTCTGCAAGCGCGTGTGTGAAAACCCGGACACACCGCTGCATACACCTGGCTACAGTCGGAAGGGGAGACTGACCGGGTTGCTATGGAGCTCGCACCACCCTGCGCCATTCTGCCTGGAGGCGCGCGCGCGAGTGTGCTCTCTCTCTCTCTCTCTCTCTCTCTCTCTCACACACACACACACACAGAAAGGTAAACGATCCATGCACATCTAGATGGCATGTTATTCTGATTTTATTTATCTATTTTAGTATGATAGATTTGAAAAAGCACCAGAGGAGAAAGAGGATAAAGAGGAAGAGGAGAATGAGGAAGAGGAAGAGGAGCAGGAGAAAGAGGAAGAGGAGGAGGAAGAGGAGAAAGAGAAGAGGAGGAAGGGGAAGAGTAGAAAGAGGAGGAGGAGGAGGAGGAAGAGGAGAAAGAGAAGGAGGAAGAGGAGGATGAAGAGGAAGAGTAGAAAGAGGAGGAGGAGGAGGAAGAGGAGAAAGAGGAAGGACGCCAGGCGAGGAGCATCTGCAGACAGGTAACAGTCAGGTGTGCAGCTTTATTAACTGATCTTACCTTTCACTTGGCTCTCATACTCCGTGAGGATCTCCTTCTCCTTTTTAAACTTCACCGTGCCCGACATGGTCTTCCACCCCTGGCTTCTGTCTCTGCGGTGCGGATTTACTACTGATCCAAACCTTCCTCTTCCTCCTCCTCCTCCTCCTCCTAGTCCTCCTTCTTCTTCACTGGCACCGATGCGTCATATCCAGCCACGGGTTCACCACGATCCGAAAAAAACCACTCCAAAATCACAATTCAAGCTGTCCTCGCTTTAAATGTCCTACACTTTGCGGCACGCGCTAGAAAAGTCCACCGTGTCGGCTGTCACACCGGGAGGAAAAAAAAACAAAAAAACAAACGACTGGCATTTAAACCCAAAAGGGCGTCGTTACATGGCGAGTTTAAGGCAAACCTGCGCAGAAGAAGCCTGTAAGCCTGGATTTCTGTTCGTCTGTCTTGTTTTTGCTCACGCGGTACTCGAGAGGAGGGAAACCGGGCGGCACGCGCTAAACTAATCAAATGCGTGTGTGTGTGTGTGTGTGCGCGCGCGCGCGAGAAAAATGATTCACGCCTCCCAGTTCCGCTTCCCAAACGCTCCCACACACCTCCACTGCACTCCGTACTACAGTCAATTGAGATGGGCGGGGTTGGGGGCGTGGCCTAGGCAGGGTGGGTAACTAGGCAGAATTGACAGACAGCCAATTGTCGGTCGCTTCCACTGTTCTAAAGCCAAGTCTCAAGCAATAAATACCCTTCCAAAAGAGCACCATTAGTACAGGAGTATAGGAATAATAACATACTACTTTGACATACTACTATATCTCTACTGTCTAGGATGCTAGTGCTTGGTTTGGGACGCAGCCCTTAGCGCTGCAGGGGGCTGTGAGTAAACACAAATTAAGCGCTGATTGGTTAATTGGTGCCATTAGCTGTGTTCAGTCACAACACAGACAACGCGCCAAAAAATGGAGGAGAGATGTAGAGTCTGCAGGCAGGAGCTGGGCTGCCATGTGAAACAAACACTGGGTTTGATATTACAGAAAATTAAAAGCCGTTAGTGTGTTTCAGGCGGGGAGTGGGGAGAGTGGGGTCGGTTGTAACGTTGTCAATATGCTCCAATCAGCAATAAGCGGCACTCACTGTGCACGCGCTCGGCAGCGTCCTCTGTCTGCCTGCAGAAGAACAGCAAATTAAAAACACTGAAGAATTTGTGTTAAAAATTAAAATCATCTGAAGACTATAGTATATTCTATAATGTATTATTAGATATTTAGCAAAATGCAAAAGAGATTTCAACTTGAAAAACTTCATAAAGGATGAAGATCATAGACCTGAGTATATCAGTTGTGCATGTGATTGACATACTGTATTTTTGTGTCATGCAGTGTGCAACATACATCCACTTCAAATCAAAATTGGTATTTCAGAGCTTTTTGTGCCTGTCCCTTACATTTTGAAAAAAATATACAAAAAATATTTTTGAGATGTCCATCACTTCCAGGGAAACAATAAAACATTTTTTGGATGACTCATCCTGTGATAATCTTGTTTTTGTCCAATTAAATGCTCTCTAGAACATATATGCTTGTCAGTGCGTATTTTCTGTTTGTCTTACTGCACGCTATTCGCTTTTCTAACCGTCCCTTGTTTAATAGTTGGAGTTTATTCATTTGGAGAAGCATGGATTTTGTGCAAGTTTGTAATTATATGACAGGAACTTTTTGGAGGAGTGTTTTATGACACTTGAGCCTGGTCAGTGTTGCTACCTCAGACTAAGCAGGAACGAGATTCTGTCAGCGATTTTCCATCAGAGCAATCAAGAGTAACTTTATTTACCTCTCAGAGGTGTCAGATGCCTCCCATTGACAACCCTGCAGCACTCCGTCATCATTAGCTCAAACGTGTGGCAAAACTCCAAAAACACACTGTGTGTCATCAGTTAAGATATCATCCTTGTTAGAGTCGACAGGTGTTGGTGAAGATGGCGCTGAGAAAACCTCCAGCTGAAAAAAGGCTCTTGTTTTTCACTGTTCAAGCTTTTCACTGTTCTTCATATTTAGCTAGTTTGTCAGATTACTCTCAGGTTTGCTTAGATTTGACAGCGCCGTGTCGTATCTTGAACGCTACTGGCTGTTATGTAAATCAATCAAGCACTTCCTGTCATAAAAGGAATGCTCTCAGCCATTTCATGGGACTTTAAGAATACATTATTATTATTATTACTATTATTATTATTATTATTATTATTATTATTATTATAAAAGACAGCCCTTCATCCGAAGCAAGCATTGTACAACTACACAAGAGTTCTTTACTGTATGATAAAATTATTTGCAAAAATATATGTATATTTCCCACAGACCAAATGAATTGAAATTACACCACACCATGGGGTAGGCTGTAACATTTTGGTCCTTTGATTTAATTTTATATATCCTTTGATACTAATATAAAATGGTATTTACTTATTATAAATAATCCCCACTCCCGGCTGCTCCCATTCAGGATTGCCACAGTGGATCACCTGTCCACATATTTTGATTCTGGCACAAGTTTTACACCAGAAGCCCTAACACAACCCTCCCCATTTCCCCAGCTTGGAACTGGCACTGAGAATGCACTGGCTTTGCACTGGCACTGAGAATGCACTGGCAACCCTCCAGTGGCTGAGGTTGGCTCCCTGACCGGGAATCGAACCCGAGCCACAGCAGTGACAGTGCCACATGCTAGCCACTGTTTAGCAGTTATGTGTCAAAAAACTTTAGAGAAGTTTAGAGAGAACTTTAGGCGAGAGAGAGAGAGACAGAGAGAGAGAGAGAGAGAGAGAGAGAGAGCATAGGATTTAAAAATGTGCCAAATGTTACAACTGACCCCACTCTCCCCTATCTTATGACCTATATCCCTCACTTTCCTCACAGAAACTGTTCTTCTGTTAAAAATAAATAAATAAATAAATAGATAAAAATATTAATAAATATCATAACATGTATATGTTACATCAGGGGTGTTGTAAATGTGCCTGAGAAGACCCTAGGGTATAAATATGTCCAGGAGAATGATAGAAACCTTTAACCTGGCCCAAAATTTCTAGTAATAATAGCAGTGGCTGTGTTTAGGCTACAGTGTCACTTGATCAGCTAAATGGACATTACACCTCATCTACCTGGAGCTTAATGTCAGCTGCAAAGAGCAGACCGCTGAAGACAAAATTCGAGGTCCCTCTAGTGGTGAAATGTACTAACTACAACAAAATGGGCTTTTCTTGGATCAGTGTCTCTGTACTGCTACAGCAATAACACAAGTACTGCAACACTTTAATGACAACCACAGCAACAAAAATGACACTGAATTTGGCTAAATGCAGTACCATGACAGTGAAACCCACCTCCTCGTATGTCTTCTCACCTGTCTGGACATAAGATCAGGGGTGGAAAATACTAGAGTAACTGTACTTCCTTACTGTACTTAAGTATTATTTTGGGGGTATATACTTTACTTGAGCATGTCAAAAATGGAGTATTTTTACTTAATTATATTTCAAAGAAAAAAAACAACAAACTTTTTTTTTTTTTTTTTTACTCCTTTTACCTTTTTATTTAAACCTACAAACCATGAAGGTTGCTTCTTCTCTAATCCAGCCAATGACTGTACACTATACATCAGCAACATCGCCTGGTCTTTTTCCAGTCTTCAACTGTGCAGTTTCTGTGAGCCTGTGCCTACCGTAGCCTCAGATTCCTGTTCTTGGCTGATAGGAGTGGAACCTGATGTGGTCTTCTGCTGTTGTAGCCCATCCACCTCAAGGTTTGATGTTTTGTGCCTTCTGAGATGCTTTTCTGTTCATCACTGTTGTAAAGAGTAGTTATTTGTGTTACCATAACCTGTCTGTCTGCTGTCTAGCCTCACTAGACCTCTGACCTCACTCTTCAACAACTGAATCACCGCTCAGTGGATGCTTTTTATTTTTGACACTATTCTGTGTAAAATCCAGAGAGTGTTTTGTGTGAAAATCTCAGATCAGCAGTTTCTGAAACATTCAAAGCAGCCCAAACAACCATGCCATGTTGAAAGTCACTGAGATCACCCCCCCCCCACACACACACACACACACTTAAAGATATAGTTAAAATATTTCACCTACCACAATGCATTTTTTTCCCTTATTTCATTAGTTATTAGTGCTCTTTTTAGGAGAAAACTACAGCTTCTTTCTATTATATTTTACAACATGTTTATGGTGTTTTGCTTGTAGTGCATGTTGGACAGGAAACACACACGAAACTTCTTCGTATTTGCGGCTGATGTGTGAGGAGCTTTGCAAAAGTAAACTTTGTATTGGTTAATGCTTATTAACAGTGTAAAAACTGTACACCTCTCTTTAGGGAGTCGTCCTGCAGATGGCACTCAAGTGACATTATTAGTGTGAGAGAAAGACTTCACGACCACAGACATCAGGTCCATACATCACTGCTCATCACTCTATTACAAGCTATTACATTTAATCAAAGAATTCTATTAGATTTTTGATTGCCATGCATTGCTGTGTTTACCTGATGATGGACCTATGCCTGTTTGACCTTGATTTGCATTTCAATTTGGATTGTTAACAAACGCTTGCACTTGCATCCACCTGCCTCTGCCTCATGACAGAATGGCAATGGCCATCATCTTATTTAACATTTCGCACATTACTGCAGTGACAGCAAGAGAAAGACTACTCAGTGATCTAACAGGTTGTATATTGCAGCATGAGGAAAGGTGTTGTCACCACGGGGCGTTAACGTGACTGATATACATAATGTGATGTGTCTCAGTACTTGGGAACCATGACACATTATCCACACCTACAGCAGAGTTGAACCAGAGGGGTGTGACTGTTATTTTAACAGTTTAGACAGATGTATTATAATTTTCAGTTTTGGGGTGTAATTACTGCATGGATAATAACATCCATCCATCTTCTGTACTGCTTATCCTACATGGGTGCCAATCAAATACAGGGCACAATTTAGAGATGTCAATCTCTTTGGACTGGGGGAGAAAACTCCTGAAGCACTGTTAGAACATGCAAACTCTGGGCACACAGGACAGAGGCAGGAATCAAACCCCCAACCCTGAAAGTGCAAGGCAAACAGGTTAACCACTAAGCCACCATGCCTCAGGATAATAACTGTAAATAATCTTAAAACACATTACTTTGCTTGAAGTGGTCTATGCGGCGCAATTTATAAATATCTAAACCTCATATATTCCTGTATAGAGCCTACTGCTTAACAAGTAAGGCATTTGTTCTCTAATTTGGTGGGAAGCAGCTCCATTTTATAGTCCTCCTCTTGGAAGGCTCATGAGTTGGAATCCTCTTCTTGCCGTTTTAGCAGAGCGTTTTCTCTGTAACCCTCCCTCCGCTTTACAGCTGTTTTGTAATGCCCTTCATTCATTTTACTCTACATTTAATGCCATATACATATACATATATACATACATATTATTGCCAACATGCAAACAAAGGGAGTACTGGCACCTATTTATTTTCCAACTTCAAGCACTGACAGAGATGAAAATGAAGACAAATTGTATCATAAATGCTTTTTAAGACATTACTGATGTGTTGTCTAAGTCTGGCTAATGATATCTGGTTAGACAAGTTAGAATATTTTGACCATGTTAGTTTAATGATGCAGTCTAACAGACTATTTTGTCTGCTAGTAACTAAAGGAGATTTCATAATATCACATCTATGTGAGGGCAAATGTTGGCTGCTGACCTGTGAGCCTTCAGCAGACTTTATTTTCATAGTCTACGTGTGTCTCCAGTTATGGTGTTAAAAAGACCAGCTCTTATTTTCTCCAAATTTGATTGGCACCGCAACCAGTAGGGCAGAGAGATTAGTATGTATACATTTTTCACAGATGTAGGACTGTCTGATGATTATTAAACACCTTTCTGTTTAATGTGTGTAATTTTTTGGCCACGGATGGGGTGGGGTGACTGGGTAATAGTAAATCACTTTTTTTTTTTTAGGACCACACCACTGAGGGAGACCACAGATCAGGTCAAAAAGAAAACATGTAAATGACTATAGGTGTAATAGTTTTGTTCTGTGCACTATATAGTTTTGTTCTCTAGACTATATTTTAGCTAGGTAATGTTAGCCTGGTTTACAACATCTATCAGCCTTGCGGATGCACAGAGCCTCAGGGAAAGCAGATTACAGAGGAGCAACTCTTTTCTGCTTAACCAGAACTTATGTTTTAGTGAACTAACAGCGTGAGGTGACTTGTTCATTCTGTAGGTTATGATTGTGCTGAGTGAACACGGTTACACAGGCAGTACTGCTTGATCAGACAGTCACAGTAAGAAGCTAACCGGTTGAGGGTAGGTCTTGTTGAGAGGTTTTCCTTTTTCATCTGGCACTCAGTAACTGTAACAGTTACATCAATGTACACAACAGCAAGGAGTCAGAACACCATTATGTATCAAAGCCGAAGTAGAAACTGAGTACACAGGCAAGTCATTATCTGGTTCTATCACGTCTTTGTTCCTTAAACACATATACAATAACACATATGCACCCATACATTGCAGTAACTTGCAGGCTATGTGAATCAGTTATAGCGACTTCTGGGAGGAGCTTTTAGGAGCATTTACAGTATTTTTAGCAGTCTAAAGAGGGGAAACTCTGATAGTGAAGACCCTGGTGCATCATTAGCCTTCTGATCTTTTACCAACAGTTGCCTTGCCCTTTTCCATAGGGCTTTTCCTGTTTACATATCTGGGTGTGTATGACAAAGTACATTTTAACAAACCATGAGTTACAACTAAGTATATGAGACATACTAAGTGTGTGTGGACTATTTGCAAAGCTGTTGTGACATTACAGATGAAGGCTAGTGGATAAGCATGAGGTAAATGCTGTTTATTTGGTGCTTTTGAAGCAACATCTCATTGTTTGGTCTTGGGGGCACTGGAATAATGCATCACCAGAGCCTTGTGACCTCCAAATGCACAGCGACAGAGTTAGATAGAGCTGGGCGGGTCATAACCAGGCAGCCAATCACAAGATAAACTCTTGTTTATCAGCCAAAACCCAAACAATGCTCTAGCTACATTCCACATATAGGCATGGGAACAACATCTGGTGTAATCAGCTTGCAATTACAAGGCTTAGAGTGCAGCACTGATGGCTCAGGCAGGACACTAACACAAACTCCAGGGAAGCAGAGTACACAATGTCCTGTACAAACTACAGCTCTACTTAACATTCTTCGTTTTATCCCTCACTCCAGATACAACACTTTCCTTCCAATTCTATCAGCAAGGTCATTTTGCATTTTTAAGCCACTGCCAATGGAGATAATGATGAGATGAAGTTCAGAGCAAGACAAAATGGATATAAATTATATATTTATTCTTCAGTATATATTGCTGTATCCAGGGCTGTTTCTGAACCTTTGGTATCCCTAAAAGATATTTCTTGTCAGGGTCAGAGCAGATCCAGAGCCTATCCCAGGAACACACTCTGGTTGTGATGCCAGTCCATCACAGGGCACCATGCACACACACACACACACACACACACACACACACACACACACACACACATAAACTCATTCACACAATTTTTCATGGCCAGTGGCCAATATTTAGTAGTTATGTGTGACATTCACAAGTCACAAGCACAAGAAAATTGTTTATTGACTGTAGCATTGATGCCAACAAAATCTCTTTACGTTACATATGTAGTCTGTCTTCTATTCCTTCTGTTCTTCACCTCTAAAACACCTCTGACAGCAATTCAATGCCACTTGATGGCACCAGTAAGTCAACTATATGCTCTAGTGCCTCTTTGGCTTGTGGCATTTCTAATAAGTAGACACCAGTGTGGGGATTGTGAGTTGGGAAGCATCACGAATCACAAAGACACGCCTGGGAATTCAGCTGGGCGTTCTGCACAGTTCACCTCAACTCTGCTGGAAGCAGTGACATTTCTGAGTGTTGCTGGCACGAACACTGTAGCCACTTGCGAGCACAATTCATCGATCAGTCTAAACCCTGCTGTCAGCTCTCTAGAAAGACACATGATTAATCCAGACTTCTCTTCAGACCGATCACTTCAAGGAATACAAAAATCTCCTCTATGGAAAAATGCGATATATGGATATGTATATTGGACACTTAAGGCTACACTTACAAATGTATGAATTTCACTGCATTAGAAAACAACATGTGAAACCAAGTGGCATTTATTAAAAATAACAGATATACTGGTCATAATTATGGATAAACAAGGTCACTCATATATATATATATAGTTTTTAGATTTCAAACTTTTATTTGTTCCACAAAAAATAAATGTTACAGAGAATTATTTGTATGTCATTAAATAAAGTAACATTAAGTAACATATGAAAAATACGGTTTTGAGACCTGCAGGAACAAAAGCAAGACAGAAGAAAGAAGTAATGTGGAAGGATTTTTGGATTCATGGAAAAACCTACCAGCCAAGGCAAAGGGCAGCCACACCAAATAATGATTAGATTTAGTTTCTTATGGGTTACTGCTCTTTATAGAAACGTTTCATTATTTTGAAAGCATTTTCCTTTAAAGAGTTTTTTATTAGTGGGTAAACTTTTGCAAAATACTGTACATGTCCCTATACAGCAATGCAGTTGAATTCTCAAATCTGATTGGTCAGAAGGTGTTGATTTTTTTTTTTTTTTAATTTTATAACAGCAGCTCTGACAGTAGTTCCAGCTGCAAATTGCAGGTTTATATTAACGTGTTTGTTCTAGCACATTATCATTTCTACACTATCAATTTATACAGGGACATGTATCTCATGGAAACTCCACAAAAGTGGATTAAAAACGTGTAATAGTTGACGTGGTGAAGCTGTCAGTGAGGATACATTTATTTAGCATTTATGGAAGGAGTCTCCAGTGTCAGTGTTTTCTAACAGTCAGAGTTGAAGCTAAGCTGTAATGTTAAGTTCTAGGACAGACATCAGGAAAGAGGAGTTTGTGCTTTCCAGTTTCTCGGTAACATGACAAGCTGATCTTTTTGTTGTATTAGCTTCAGGAAAGACAAATTTTGTTTCATTAAATTAAATGCAATTACTGTATAAATGAATAAAACGTACAATGTGTTGCTCTTTTAAAAAAAATGGTTAGCGTTGGCAAATTGCTGTGGTATAAGAAGGATAAAACACTCTGGGATGTTTTAAGAAAAGATGGTTAAAAAAAACTTGCTGTAGTGTTTTATTCCTAATATAAGTGAAAGTAACATATGCCAAGTTATGTCATTTTCTTTAACATCGTCTATGGCCTACCATCATATTTCTCAATAAACAGTATACGGTATTTTGTCTGCAACAGTAACACTATGGTTACCTGCCAGCTGCTGTTAGACCTTCGCCAGGCTCATGGCTGGCTGTAGAATTTTGCAGAGGGTTTTCTAAATGTTTTCTAAAACCAGCCCTTTCTGAGATGCTGTGCTGCCAGCACTCAAAGGGCCTTCTGTCATCTCTCACCTGCATGGACATTTCCAGCTATGCTAATGAAGTGAGCAGGATTAGTGCCCCCATTGCAACAGTGCACAGGAAACACAGATTGACTCAGCAGGAAGTGCACAGGAAGCACAGATTGACTCAGCAGGAAGTGGGTAGGTGGCAGATTTTTTTATCAGTTAGAAACTTAGGGTTGGACGGTAAAGAACAGCTGCTTTATACCACAAAAACACAGATGACAAAGAACAACTTAAAACTGACAGCTTGTAACAGAAAAGCAGTTCAAAAGAATATGAATGAAGGTCACACAAGACCTTACAACATACAGTCATGGGAAAACGAAAGTACATCCTCCATCGATTCAATTATATAAAAACTACATCAGTTTTTACTTATCAGGGCCTAAATAACAATTGTGTGAACTTCTATAAACAAATAAATAAAACAACAAAAAACAACAGATGACAACAAAAATGACAACAAAAAAACACAACAGATTTCAATATGTAGTAATTTTTCCCCAAAAACTAAACCAACATTCAGAAACCGGGTGCGAAAAAATAAGTACACCCTACAATTCCGTACCATGCAGAACCACCTTTAGCAACAATAACCTGGATTTTTATATGAAGTTAGTATTATAAAGAAGCTGGTGAGGACCACAGAATTGTTATTTAGATCCTGATAAATAAAAACCTAGACTTGAAGGAGGGTGTACTTTCTTTTTCCCATGACTGTATGTTCCCAGCCCTGCATGGGGTAACCCTGTAGTGCTCTAAGAACCCCCTGTCCTGCACATTTAACTAATTAGCTGATTAGTTGAATCAGGTGTGTTAGAGCAGGGAAAACACTAAAATGGGCAAGAGGGTTCTCCAGGTCCAGGGTTGGGAACCTGTGATCTCATTTTAAATGTAGAAAGCCATCACACTGTATGATTTACCGTTTTTCTCTACTCAAACACAGCGATTGAGAAGCCTGGAGTTAAAGCAGTTGTGTGAAGACACTAAAAATGCACAGAAAAGGTTGCTTTAAAGAACAGGCGACACAAGGATGAACCAGGAAGGGATTATTAACCAGTAGAGGGAGCTGTAACATTTTTCTACAAGAGCACACCTACAATAATTAAAAACCTAAACACGGATTATAGCAATCAAAGCAAATAAATAAACACATGGTTTTATGTCCTGCTGCAAGTTGTAAGGCATTGCTCAGGTCACTACTGTGAAAATAGCTTCTTCATCTTTTTAATAATAAACAATAATTCATTAGGAACAATTATGAGAACGGGAACTGAACTGCAACGCCTATTTAGATCACCTTCCTCTCCTACATAGTGCAGCCCCCATAGAAACAATTAACTAATCCCTCCTGTGCCTACCTCCTCGACTCTCATTTCATCTCCTGTACCTCCCTGGAGAGGCCAGACTTATATTTTGAGTAGGTAAGAACAAACATTAGCACAGAATTCAAAAAGGATCTTTTGAAACCCCAACATAAAAGAGGCTTCCCACAGGAAATTAAAGTGGAACCTAAGAATAAGTAAAGGGTTCAGGGTCAGAGCTGCAGGGCAGGTACCTAAAGCAAAGCTGTCAGCATTTTTCATGCAGGTATGAGTTATATCAGGAGGTAAGGGGTAACACAATCTAATGTCATCTCTGCAGAAGACAGCAGAAATCCTCAGATCTCCTTAGCAGCTGATGCTGTTCAGAATAACAGATATTTCCTGACAATTTGCCTCCTGCATTAATAATGCAGCTGTTTCACCATTTGCACCCAAACAGCTTCCACATGCTTTTAATCAGTTTACTTTATTGTGCAATCTGCGTTTGGATCTTGCTGGGTTAAGGCAAACCTAATGTGAGCATCTGGCTTTTAGGGTGCAATCAATCCAGCACAGCCTTTATTCTGAAGCTGGTCAGAACTATGGTTTAACACTGTATCACCAAAAAGGAGCTATGTATGGATAAGGTGTTAGTTCATTATTGAGTAATTCTTGGGTGAAACATAAGTAAGTAATGGAACACTTGGGGATGTGGTGTTATAGGAAAATAATCAATAACAGGGATCTGGAAGCAGACTTAGTAGTGCTACCACTATACAGTTGATTATTTTCCTATAGCAGCAAGTGTTTTATTCCTCTTATACCTGTAACAAGAGAGAGAGGGACATGGTTTTTCAGTATTTAAGCAGCTCATATGTAACCATTCATTACTAAGTCTTGCCATTCCACACATTTGAGTAAGTTCTGAGCATTGTTATTATTGAGTGCCTTATCGTGTATGAATCTGTTACTGTGTTTTTTGGAATTTCTCTTTGGATTACCCTTTGGCCTCGTTAACACTTATGCCTGCCTTAGCATTTTGGCTTGCGATTTCAACCTGTTCTGCAATACATTTCAGCCTGATCTGTAATAAACCTCTTTGCACACTGATCCTAACAGGAGCAGCCAGAAGAAGAAGAAGACGAAGAACAAGCACATTGATCCTCACTTTCCTTCTAAGCTTTCCATGTTACAATACACAGCAATTTGACAATGATTACAATTTACAATTTATCAAAGAAAAACATGTGGTATGTTTTATCTATTTATAGTTATTTTTTTATGTTTTCTCTTGAAGTTACTGAGACAAAAAAAAAAATGCAACTTGTCATGTTACTCAGCAAAGTCCTCTGTCTTGGAGACTTTCCTGTCTTGGAAAACTTAATTACTGTTTTTACCCCTGACTGTTACAAAATACTGACACTGCAGACTCCTTTCTAAATGTTAAATAAAGCTCCTCAAAAAAATGCTTCATCATATTAACAATTGTACACATTTTGTAAATCTGTTTATGTGGATCGTCTGCTATACAAGTCCCTGTGTTAGTTGTTACTATAGAAACGTTAATATCTTAGAACAGGTGCATTAACACAAACCTGTGATTTGTCTTGCAGTGGAACTACTGTTAAAGCTGTGCTGTTATGGAAAATTAATCAACATCTTCTGACTAATCAGATTCGAGAATTCAACTGTGCTGTGGTATAAATGGTATTAGATCATAGAATATGGCTTGACATTCAGTTACAGTATTGTCCAGCCTCTCTTTCCTGTCTGAAGACTGATGTGGCAGGAAATTCATTTACATTTCCTGCATAACATACAGTGCCTCAAAGGCAAGAAAGCACCAATTACCTTTCTGTCAAGTCAAGGCCTAATAGTTCATGCATGCACACACACATCAGCATAGACACATGAATGATGCTAATAGCAAGACTTCTGTAGTCCATGTCCGTTTAACACTTCATGAATGATGATTAAATGTATGTATGACATGGAGTGAAAAGTCAAGGTGGCTCTAAGATTGATCAGATGGCGTTTAAGATGGTGTGTGAAGGTGTGAGAGAGGTGTGTGTTCAGTCAGATATGAAAGTTTCAAATACATGGACCTGCCTGATTCATACTGTTACTTTACTTCTGCTCAGACTCACCTTCTACTGCTGTGGAGGTTTGCACTTTCTCAAAACAGTTTACGCCCAAGTCTCTCTCTTACTTCAGTGGATAATCTCACCTGGATACTGTAGATTTGGACCCAAGAGCTGTTGCTTTAACCATTAAGACTGTCCTATGCTCATCCCAGGACTCTTATTCACAGTCTGCTCATGCTGAACATCCTGTATAGAAGAGGAGTCAAGGTTTCTTCCTCAGGTCATCTCAGGGAGTTTTCCTCAACGCTGCCACCTCTGACTTGCTCATTAGGGATCTAAATCTACATCCGGATTTCTGTAAAGCGTTTTTGTGACAGTAACTGTGAGCCAGTGTAAGGATCTGAGTATTGAGTAATGTGTTCATGTATGCAGCTGTCTGAAGGGCTTTGTCTGAAAACCAACAAAAAAGGTCATTATTATAATGTAGTCTGCAGGAGATAAACCTGAATAACTTGGAACTTTATGATTTTAATCTTGTTTTGTGGCAATCAAAACCTCGATTTGAGGAAGCCATTAAAGTTAAGTCATTTCTTGGAGTAGTCTGATGCAATTACTACATGAAGAGTGGATTATATTCCTATAACAACATGTCTTTTATATGTCTTGTACTACAAAGATTTGCCAACATTTATAATTTTTAATTTATTAATGAAGAAACTTCACACTTTTTAACCATTTATAGTTACAAAATATGTTGTGGAACTTCTGGCCATTCAGATCCAAGAATTCAACAGCACAGGTTTGTTAACCTGCTGGATTTAGGCTAGTGGGAACATATAAAGGGATATAAGGGGCACAAATATCAATCCTACAGGGATCTTACATGTTAAGATGGTTTTCTCCAAATTTTGGTGTTATAACAAAACACTAGAGTAGAGTAGATTGGTCTTTTTTTTGTCTTATTGTCTTTTATCAGGGATGCATTTCAAATGCATGTTTCACACTACTACTGAAGGTAATGTCCTTTTGTGAAGTCGCCTTTGGGCCTTTCCTAGTTTGGGTTTTGCATACCCGATACACACTTGAAAGACTGTGTATTCATGGTGTACACTGCAAAAAATGCTGTCATTGGCCGGACAAAAATCTGCACAGAAATGTTCCATAAATGTAAATGGTGACGCCAACCACAACACACACTGTAGCGAAAGGTTGGATGAGTGAAAGGTAAGAAATTTTAAAAGCAAACGCGTGACACTGTCAGTTCTACTCCTTCACTTCAAGTTTGTTGTTTTCTCTGGTCCATAAATGTGCCTGCAGATGTTATGTAACAGCCTCTGACTAAGTGACGTATTCATTTATCTGACTCTTATTTTTATCTGCTATGAGCCGCTGGTGAATGTTGGCATTTTCCTGTCAAGAGTCTTAACCCTCTTGCAAGTGAATGACTGTTAAGATATTTATATGTGCTGAAATGGTGGGCAAACAATGGCCAGAAAAGACACAAAAAAAAACTCCTGTTCCATCTGTCAGGCTTGACAAATGTAAAAATTGTTTAAAAGTTTGTACATGATCTGTTATTGCAGCTGTAAAATGTTTCATTATTATGTATTATTTCTGTAGAGCCTTACTCTTAGGATAGTACAATAAGCCTCTTGTATTTTTGGGACACTCTGGTTGATCAAATTAGCTTTTTGTAACACTTTACCTCCAAACCATAAACTTCTCCAACTCCAGCTCTTTTAGCTGAAATGATTCTGAGCAGCAAAAACACCCATTTCAAGTCAGTGTCACACAAAGGCTCATACTCCTTATGACTTGAAATGGGTGTTTTTAGGACTTCAGCATGAGAGAGAAGTCCCATGCTGAACTCCTAGGGGATCATGACGCATGGAGGCACATAAGCCCCTTACTAGAAAGGTAGTAATATATCTATGGGACCCTACAAAGATGAGATCCTCTGCTGTGGTTATGCTTACAGTGAAGTTGATAAGATAATGTTTGTGAAAGGTGAATTCTGGAACAAGTGTATGCTCTTATATAGCATTTCATAAACTAATGCCTTGAGTCTACATTTAAAGATGGCCAGAGTCTGTGTATATGTGATGTCTTTTGGATGTTTGTTTCAGATGATTCCAGCATAGTAACTGAAAAACCACCTTTTACCCTAACGGGCTAATGGCCTAACGGGCTAGCCTCGTTTCGTGCCGACAGAAACACAGCTCTGTGCGGTAAAGCTCGCGGCGGCGGCTTGTGTGTTTACATCAACACGGAATGGTGCAAGAACTCTGTGCTAGTCTCTAGTTACTGCTC
>CM075020.1:5511674-5544159 GCA_037576675.1 Pangasius sanitwongsei | reverse complement strand
AGAAACGTTGTTTCGTTTCACTATGTACTTGTATATGGCTGAAATGACAATAAACTCCACTTGACTTGACTTGACTTTACCCTAGAGAGATGCCATTCCCCATACTGTGGTGCACCTCAATGGCTGCCACATGTGACTTTAGTGAACACATTAGAGAAATGTTGAGATCCTAGGAATCAGTCCAGGTGATGAGCTGAACACCATTTGCAGTACACTTACTGAAGACCATACAAGGCCAGTGTAGTAGGGACTCAGAAGAGTTTCCTGGACTGCTGGGTGACATTCCTCAGCTGAATCTGTCCAGATGTAGGTGACCTGGCTGGCAGTGGTAAATCTCACCATCCATTTGAGGGAGAAAGCCAACAGGGTCCATCAACTATTGAATGCAGCAGAGGGAACCAGGGCCATCTCAGGACCACTAGGTGTCCTAGCTGCTAAATCCTGTACAGTGTGGGAAGAAACAGTGGTAGAGGGGAAAAGGTGTAATTTCAATCCAATTCAAGTTTAATTTGTCATATACAAACAGTGACATTTTTGGTAGCAACTTCTTTTTCCCTCCATTTTTCTTTCCAATTACGTCCAATCATGCCAATTCCCATCCACCAGACAGCTCTCCCCTATCATATGGCATCTACCAACCAGGGAGGGTGAGGGCTAACTCATGCTTCCTCTGAGACATGTGAAGCCAGCCAGCCATGTCTTTTTGAATTGCCACTCATGCTGCATAAGAAGGCAGCATAACACACTCTGAGAAGAGTGCTATCTACCCTCTTCCGAATACATACTGTAAGCACACAAATGCCCACAATTGGCTAGTGTGAGAGAGTATGACATCCCTCGAACCAAAAGAGCATGGCAAATTTTTTCTCCCTTAGCTCTCAGGCACATATGGCAGTGGTATTGTCAGGATTCAAACTAGAACCCGTAACAAGCTTCTTAACTGTGTAACATATTACAGGGAAGATGTTGATGTATATTAGGAAACATAAGCCAACTGTGGGAAAAAAAGAACTGCAATAAAAACAGGATAAATGTCTAACATGGTACAGTATAAAATAAAATAAAGTAGTAAAAAAAAGTATAGAATTACCCTTTTTTTTCACTATGTGTACACTATATACACAAGAAGACAAGATACACAGATGTGATATACATGACTGAACATAATTATGCATAAACATGAGTCTAATGTTGTTCATTGAGTACGTGCATTATGTGCAAGTTGTGCCTGTATACGTGGAGTGCAGAGAGAGGTGAGGGGAGAGATCATGGTGAGATGAGTCACCTCTCCTTAAGGTGCAGTGTGTGTTTAATATCCAAAACACAGCCTGCAGTTATTCAGGATTGAGAATGTGGATTGCCTGTGGAAAGTAGATTCTCCTGAGTCTCTCTGTGCCTGCTAATGATGGAGAGAAGGAAGAACAGTTTGTGGCTGTGAGTGGGATTCTTTGATGATAATGCTTGCTTTATCTCTACACCGCTTGATGTAGATGTCTTTGCAGGCCAGGGAGATATCTGCCAAGGGTATGCTCATCCAAATGTACTGATTTCGGGGCTTTGAATTCCTGTTTGGTGCTGTTTCTGTACCAGACAATAATGTTACCCATCAGGACACTCTCTATTGTGCTTTTAATGAAAGCATGTGAGGATGGTGGGTGGAAACTTGAATTTCCTCAGTCTGTGGAGGTAACAGAGATTTGTTGTGCCTTTTAAGTACCATGTCAATGTGGTGAGACCAAGTCAAGCAATAATAATAATAATAATAATAATAATAATAATAATAATAATAATATTTGGCTTATTTGGTTCATTATCAAAAAGGAGTTAAGTGTTAATCATTTTAATATAATGTATGGTTTATAGAGTATGTTAAAGTTAAGAGCATTACCTAAAGTTGAATTAACATGCCGAAATTAATGGATCAAAGTGATTCTTGTCAGTGAAGAATGTACTGTGTTTGACCAGGATTCACCCTATTCTGAATTATGAAATTATCTATTTTTACACCTGTGGTTCCCATGCTATTCCTGGTTCCCTTTTTTATTGCTCTTTTTCTGTCATTTAGTCCTGTGTTGTGTTTTTCCTGTTTCCTCTCACACTATATCCTGTTTTTCTTCCCTAAAACAGGTTCTATAAGTTGAAGCCCGAAGTTTATACCACATCAGGATGTGGTAGAGGATTCAGTACAGAATTGTCTTTCTATAGTCATAACATTCAAATACTGAGGTTAAAAGACTATATCATCATAAGACAGTTACATTAGTTAATAATATAATAGTTAAGCCAGAGAACCTCTCTATGAACTGTATGGAACAAATGGATGGAAAAAGTAAAGAGGATATGAGACGCAGAGAGTGTGTGAACATTCTGGACTAATTATAGTTGAATTTACAGTACTGTGCAAAAGTCTTAGGCACATGCAAAGAAATGCTGTAGAGCAGAGATGCCTTCAAAAATAATTAAATTAAATGTTTCTACATTAAAAAAAAATACTATAAAGAGCAGTAAACAGTAATAAATGAAACAAAGTCAATATTTGGTGTGATGATCCTTCACTTTAAAAAAAAGTCTCAGGTACAGTTAGTGCAGTTTTATAAGGAAATGAGCTGTAAGTGTTACTGAGCATCTTGCAGAAGCAGCCAAAATTCTTCTGGAGACTTTAACTGTCGCACTTGCTTCTTATTTTTGCAGCAAAACCCAGCAGCCTTCATTATGTTTTTTTGTCTGAAAAGTGGTCTCTTGTGTAATACACTGCTTTCTTTACTGACATACACACATTTTTCTGTAACATTTAATTTTGTGCTGGAAAACTAATGTTTGGAAATCTGAAAGGTTTTTGCACTGAATCAATAATGTAGATGTCATAAAATAAAAATCTATAACAAAGTTTGTACTAAAAAAATAGGGTGTCTAAGACTTTTGCACAGTACAAAATGTTCTCTCAAAATAATGTCCGTGCACATGGCTGTATGATCGCAAATAATTATGGCAAATAGCATGATATATCTGTTTCAGTGGGTTTCATTTAAAAAAAATGAAGCGGTACAAATGCATGGAAAAGGTTAAGAGGAAATGAGAGGAAGAGAACTGGGTGACATTTCTGGACACAAGCACTGTAATTCAGATAATTACTTCTGAAGACAAATAAAAATAAATGTGGCTGGCAGAGGTGAAAGGAAAGAGAATTAGTGGATGTGAGAGTGAGAGAGAGAGAAAGAAAGAAAGAGGTGGACGGGAATACATAGACATATGATCATTATATTTGTGCCAGGAGATTGTGAAGCATTCATGTTTGTGTGTAACATAAAGCAGCAACACATGAACATAAACTGCATTAAGTAATTTTTGTTTTTAAATACAAATAGGTTTCTTCAAAATATTCCACTTGTTTCCTTAGTCTAATGTATTATAATGTACAAAAGCTTTCACAGTTATTTAAAAATGTGATTCCAACATAGCCTTACCAATTTTACAAAGGTTATTAATTGTGCCATTTCTTATGACCTCAGTAATATGAAATCAAATGAAATCCAACCAAATTCCCCTTTGGTTGTCTGAATCCCTGATTGAGGTATTTGTCAGAGCAGATCCCAGAGATACCCCTCCCTGCCATCATCATAGGATACATACTAATGCAGTTCTACAATTATTTCTGGTTTCCACTTCTTGCTCACACCATATAATAAATGAAACTCTTTGTATTATTACGAAGTCTTGCCAACTACCTAGCTTCTATCTAGTAGCGGTAGCGGTTAAGACGTTGGGCTAATAATCAGAAGGTCATGAGTTCAAATCCCAGCATCACCAAGCTGCCACTGTTGGGCCCTTGAGCAAGACACTTAACCTTCAGGTACTCAGTTGTATCCTATCCCAGATAAAAGTAGTAGTTTGCTTATTGTTATAGCTTTGGATTGCCCTTTTTATTATTACTATGCCCTTACATGCCTTATTAGATGTCGTGGGTTACATTTCACCCTCCAAGAATGGCTGTCATGGCTAGCTTAGAGCCCGTCATAGGTGTTTGAGAGTTGGCAGGTGCCCAGCCGCACCACTCAATAGAGACTGGTGTTGAAAATGTCAACTCAACTGGTGGGTTATTATCAGCTTGGAAGAACCTCACAGACACAGCATCCTTGCCTTCCTGTGATAAGTGATAAGAAGGATGGCTGGACACTCAGCTATAAATAGGGCTCTGTTGCTTACAAGCCCTTGGTTTAATGATTTGAGCTAAGCCATGTCTGCCACCAAATCGTTGATTAGTCAAGAGAGTAACTCAGTCTGTTTCCTGGACTGTAATTAACTCAATTACAATGCTTGTGTCCAGAAAGGTCACACAGTTCTATACCACTTGTTTCCCCATCCATTTATTCTATTCTATACAGCTTTTGGTTATAAAGTTGGGCATGAAAGTTTGCACACCTTTAGGACAAAATAAAGAAGACAAAAATGTAAATGTATATTCCTAGCGCAGTAAAATAAAATATGAAAATTAAATTTTTATTTAAATTATTTTAAATAGTTAATCTGGTGTTGCTTCCAACCTTTTGTCCCATAATCCCATTTGTATACTGAGCTACACATGCACCAGGAGGTCATGACAAGTTCCTGCTTTTGTGTGTGAGATGGTTTAATTTACGAATCAGGTCACAGCTCTGTTGTCATCCTCTTCGCTGTCAGAGAAACATGAAGTGGTAATGAGAACTGTTCTGGTCTTCAGGACATCATGCACCCAGAGTGCAACACATGAACATGCACGAACACACACACACACACACTCAATAAACCTCATGTCTCTGAACGTGTGAAAGATAGCTAAGCTAAAATTGAGAACATTGTTTCAAACACACATAAGGCCTTTGAAACGTGAGATGAAAATCTTCACAGCGTTTTATGACTGTGATAGAAGTAGGGTGCCTGGTTTCAGACTGGTTTCGGACTGTTTAGGACTAAGCCTGTCTAATAAAAAGGCGATTATATTAGATCAGTTCGAAGTCTTTTATGAAAGAACAGGATTCTCTTTAATTCCCTAGAAAATCTAATGCCTATTGAGAAAGCATTAGTGCACTGATACCTACACAGATCAAAGATACTGCATTAACCTTAACATTTCTCACACACTTGAATGAGAAGAGTAGGCAACTATGGTTTGATGTTTATGACCATTTAATTTATGACCATCATTAAGCTGATCATTAAAAGAAACTTTTATAACTTAACTTTTATAAACAGTGGCATGAGCCCCATTTTCCCCCACAGGAACTGCACACAATGAAGCATGAACAACCCTTCATGAATTTCCTTTTATACAGCACTAAGGGCTGCCCATGTATTCACTGTAATTGCCACAATGACACCAATGCCTGTATGAGTGTATATGAGAGAGAGAGGCACAAAGAAAATAACAGAACCAGAGGGGTTTGAATGCTGCACACTGAGAGTTTAGTTGTTGTACAGATAGTATGTCTTACAGATTATATATATATATATATATATATATATATATATATATATATATACATGGTAATGCTTTCCATCTTTCAATTAAAGGAAACCTCCACCCTAAGACATATTACACATGTTTATATTGAAATAGTGTTTAGATATTCTGGTGCTAATTTGTTGGTTGTATAAGACGTCTAAAGACCTACCTCTACCTGAGGTACTTAAATTAGCACTTAATAAAAGGGTTGTCTGAATGTTTCTCTTACTTTCTCTTATTACCTCCCCAACAGAGTTTTTAGACAGATGGTGTTCCTAGTCCGTGACCTAGCGAACCTGTATCAGGACGTATTTATTGCTAGAGACTTCAAAGCACTTCTGTAAGTCGCTCTAAATAAGGGCGTCCGCCAAATGCCATAAATGTAAATGCTGTATTTTTGTCATTCCTGTGAGAAGTGTGTCGAGCTGACGTCAAAGAAGGACATTGCTAGCGCAGTTATGATAATAATCTTAATCGTTAAATGACAACGATTAGGTTCTCTGTTAGTTCTTAAAAACAAAAGAGCAAGAGCATTTAGCAAGAGCACTTAGCATTTTCCAGCAATGTTCAATGCAATATTTAATGAGAAATCCAGTGTAGACAAGTGGGGTTACTTGGATGCCATTCTGGTGTGGGCATTTGGATACATCAGGTGGGCAAGTAAAATCATTATGAAAAGATGAAATGGAAAAGCTTTCTATGTGCCTTTACAGTGAAGAAAATGCCATGGCTATGCAATAGAAAATAATATATTATCAATCGTCTCTTGTGTAATGTGTAGTTTGCATTGTCTGGGATTGTTTTGATGATATCTGCAAGTCTGGGGCCTGAAGCACACTGAGCTGTCTCCCAATGCTGGACTTTTGGCTCGACTCTGCTCAGGTAAATGGAGCTACATCAGGTGAGGGGTACTTGCTTAAGGTGTACTTTTTCACTGTTTATCATCCTTTTGTGATTTTATGAAGTTTGCTGGGCGTCACTACATGTGAATCAGCAGTGCCCTGAACATGCTTGGTGATGTATAGGTGACTGTCATTTTGTAAATATGACACAAATTTTTAGTTCAGTTTGGCCTAGACAAAAACTCTCCTAAATAATTGATAAGTAAGGCAGAATGTGGGAACAACTCCATTCAACTGTGATATTATTATCATCACATGATAATTAGAGCTCAAGACTGACATCATGAAACAGTGATTAAGACAAGCTTTTGATATCTCGCTTTCTGACCTAAGAGCTTAAAATAACCAACTACAAGTGGGTATTTTAATTTTCAATATTCCTTGTATGCCATCAAAATGATATCAGCACATCTTTCGATTAATTTCTAGCAAAGACGCATGATACAGTAAAGCCTTTAAACTAGATAAATGAACATACTTTGTTTAATTATAAAATCTATATAGACTACAGTTAATAGTTGCCTACTGAAAGTAAAAAGAAGTAGGCAAAATAGTTGCCTATTATTATAATTCACACCCATATGGCACGCTATCATTCACATTTACATCAAATTATAATAATGGAGCTCACCATGCACCAAAGACCAGAGAAAATGTGTGAATGGATGTGTGTATGTGTGGAGGGGGGTGGTATGCTCAAACAAATAAGCCTTAGAACTAAATAATCAGCACACAGGCAACAGCACAGCAAATCAAGCTTTTCTGAAATGCTTAAGGCCTTGAATTTTTCTAATGATTTGAGTCTGTAAATGCCTCATGTCATAAGATTCCCTGTCTTTAGCAACAAGGCAGTAATTGCAGCCCGTGTAGTGGACTGCTGGAGTCTGCACACTGTTAAAAAATGTCTCAGGCTAATGAGCTGAATCTTCAGCTCAGATTTATTGGAGAAAAGCAGTGTAAATGGTGGACACCTGGCAACTTGAAACACGAATGAATGTCCATCTATAATACAGGCTTAAATGATAAATAAAATTGGACATATTCACAGCGCTCACAGAAACCTTTCTGTTTGCAACCCTGTCTTTAAAAATGCATCAGTAGCCTCGTGTACTTTTTGTGTAGCGTTATAAGGAAATTGGCTGGTAAGATTTTTCTAATTATCTTGGAGCATTTGCCACAGTTCTTCTGGAGACTCTGACTGTTGACTGATTCTGCTGGTAAAACATGACAGCCAGCATTCTTTTTTTTTTTTTTTTTGTCTAATAAGTGGTCTATTACAGAACATGTTAGCTTCTTTACTGACATACAAACAGTTTTCTGTAACATTTAGTTTTGCTGGGAAAAGTAATGCTTGGAAATCTATTTTTTTACTGACCCAAAAATAATAAAATAAACAATAAAATAAACATCTTAGAAAAGATTTGTATTTTTAAAAAGCCAATACTTCTGCACAGTAAAATTAAAGCAAAGGATCAAAATGTTACAACTGACCCCATGGTCTGGAGTTGTCTCAGTTGATTAAGTCTGTGGGAGATATAAGTGTATTTTTTTTGCAAATTATTTTATTATGCAGTAAAGAACCCTTTTGTAGTTGCACCAGATGAAGGACTTTTTTATTTGCTAAAACATATTCTTATCTGTATAAATGTTGGGCACTGCATGATGTACAAATAAGCCAATCAAATGAACAACAGATGATATGCTTGGGTCTTTGAACTTCATCCTTGTGCCATGAAGTTTTCCAGGAAGGAAGCCACTTTTGTGTTTTGTGAAATATCTTATATACTTGATCTCTGTTTACAAATGTTTATAATGGATGCCTGTTACAACTGACCCCTGTTACAACCAACTCCTGTAACAACTGACCCCTGTTACACCTGACCCCCATTACAACTGAGTCCTGTTACAATTGACCGTTACAAGTGACCCTTGTTACAAGTGACCTTTGTTACAAGTGACCCTTGTTACAAGTGACTCTTGTTACAATTGGGTCCTGTTACAATTGGCCCCCATTACAACTAACCCTTGTTATAACTGACCCTTGTTACAACTGACCCTTTTTACAACTAGCCCTTCTTACAACTATCCCCCATTACAACTAACCCCTGTTACAACTGACCCCCCATTACAACAGACCCTTTTTACAACTCACCCCCATTACAACTAACCCTTGTTACAACTGATCCCCCATTACAACTTACCTCTGTTACAAATGACCCTTGTAACAACAGACCCCCATTACAACTGACCCTTTTTACAACTGAACCTTTTTACAACTGACCCCCATTACAACTGACCCTTTTTTACAACTGACCGGCCATTACAACTGACCCCCCATTACAACTGACCCCCATTACAGCTGACCTCTGTTACAACTGACCCCCATTACAACTGACCCTTTTTACAACTGACCCCCATTACAACTGACCCCCATTACAACTAACCCTTGTTACAACTGACCCCCCATTCCAACTTACCTCTGTTACAAATGACCCTTCCATTACAACCGAACCTTTTTACAACTGACCCTTTTTTACAACTGACCGGCCATTACAGCTGACCCCCATTACAGCTGACCTCTGTTACAACTGACCCTTTTAACAACTAGCCCTTCTTACAACTGACCCCTGTTACATCCAAACTCTCTTACAAACAGCCTTGTTACAACTGACTCTTGTTACAACTGACCCTTTTTACAATTAGCCCTCATTACAACTATCCCCCATTACAACTAACCCCTGTTACAACTAACCCCTGTTACAACTGACCCCCCATTACAACAGACCCTTTTTACAACTCACCCCCATTACAGCTAACCCTTGTTACAACTGACCCTTTTTACAACTAGCCCTCATTACAACTATCCCCCATTACAACTAACCCCTGTTACAACTGACCCCCCATTACAACAGACCTTTTTTACAGCTCACCCCCATTACAACTAACCCTTGTTACAACTGACCCCCCATTCCAACTTACCTCTATTACAAATGACCCTTGTAACAACTGACCCCCATTACAACTGACCCTTGTAACAACTCACCCCCATTACAACTGACCCTTTTTACAACTGAACCTTTTTACAACTGACCCCCATTACAACTGACCCTTTTTTACAACTGACCCCCCATTACAGCTGACCTCTGTTACAACTGACCCCCATTACAACTGACCCTTTTTACAACTGACCCCCCATTGCAATTGACCACCCATTACAACTGACCCCCAATTACAACTGACCCTTTTCACAGATGACCCTTTTTACAACTCACCCCCATTACAACTGACCCTTTTTACAACTGGCCCCTGTTACATCCAAACTCTGTTATAAACAGCCCCTGTTGCAACCAATCCCTGTTACAACACCCCCTTTTACAACTGACCCCTGTAACAATTGACCCCTGATACAACTGACCCCTGGAAAAACAAATATTTCCCCCAATTTGTCTATAACATTTAATAGTACATAGGTTTAATCCTTAAAAAGACAATTTTTTTTAAAATGAGCAAATAAAAAAATATATACTTCAGACACAGCAAAGCAGCCCACAGGTGATTATTGATCTCTTTGATTTCCATCAGTATCAGCATCACTTCTCATACATACTCTGACAGATCTGCCATGGTTTTGTTCCTGCCTCCGGCAAAATTATTTCCGCTTCATTTAAAATATACATGCCTCCCTTGCCACGGTTCCTAGTCTCGTTTTATTTGCTGTCTGGCAAAGCACACTCTGAGTAACATGTTTGCTTTATCTGCAATGACTAAGAAGGTAATAACTTTTTAAAAAATATATTTCCTGAGTGTTCTTTGTAGCTTTCTTGCATTTTTCTTGCTGATTGAAGAATTTTTATTTAATCCATTCACATCCATTGAACATGCAGTCCTTTCCTATAATTTTAGATAAATCATAGTCAGCATGCCTGGGCCCTGTGTTCCAGCTTCATAAAATTATTAGCAGTACAACTTTTCTCCTTTTAAGTGTCTTTTTAATTGTGAATTGAGAAGTGACCTTACATGAAAGGCATATCTTCAAAAAGAGAGTTAATTAAAAATATACCTGCATGTGTATGTTTCAATAATGAATTTTTGTGAAATAAATTATACATTTATTTCAACTAAAATAATGTGGAAGTGAACACACAAAGCAAGAGAGAGAGAGAGAGAGAGAGAGAGAGAGAGAGAGAGAGTTTTCTAATAGCATGCAAGCCTTAAACAGTTGGACTCCTGATTCATTATTCAGTTATCTGAAAAGTAATAATAATAATAATAATAATAATAATAATAAACTTTATTTATAAAGCACTTTTCATATATGTGGTAGCTCGAAGTAAATGCTAAAAAGTAACATCATAATAAAAATTATGTAATAATAAAAAGAAATGTAATAGAATGCACAAAGACAAGATAAAAGTTAAAAGCAAAAATATAAGTAAAAAAAAGTGTAACGAGATTAAAAAGTACACAAGTATAGAATAAAAAAAAAAAACCTAACTCAAAGTATTTCAGAATAATAATTAAAAATAAACACCATAAACACAAAACCTTTCAATTAAATGCCAAATTGAAAATATAATATTGTAAAGAGATGAATAGGAAATCGATGTAGTTACGAGAGTGAGGAATGTAAATCTGAACCCAAAGAAACCAAGGAGCACTTTTGGATTACAGACTTTTTCTTTGAAGATTGTATAAATCCTTGCAGACTGCAGCTGATCCCTACATTACGCACTGATAAAAGTTTATTTCAAGTTAAATTTAACATAAATATTTCCACCTGGCAGCAATGCGTGCCTGAAATTCCATTCATCTGTGTTCAATTTGCGTTGGTATAGTTTTCTTTTGCCATCCTGTATTTGTGAAGCACACAAATTCTATGTAAAATAAAACTACTGGCTTATTATTGTAAAAGTCCAACAGTTTTCCAATTCAAGGGACATTTCCTGTAGACCTTCAGCTCCTGAGATTTGTACATTCACAAGGTAGGAGATGTCCAGGTGTATTGTAGCTAAAAATACAGAGATTTGATCAGTTTTGTAAGGATCAACCTCCCATTTATCTTGTATTTATGTCTTGTTTGAAACTATGATCCAATACAATGACAGCAGGAAGCTTCCAGTCACCATAACCAGGACGGTTCCATTTTTTTTTTTTTTTTTTGTACTGGGATTGGTGTTTCAGCATTGGGATTAGTGTTGTTGAGGATGCTCGGTTTCTATCTCCGCCTCTACTATATCCTCCCCAGGTGATGCAGAATTCTTAGGTAGCCAAAACCACTTCAGCATCCAAATCCACATCCGTCCATTTCACAAACACTGACCCCTATCAAGACATCAAAGAATTATTAACAGCATGAGTTTGAAGGATGTCAACTTCTATTCACAAAGTTCATTTGGATTTAAGACCTCATATAAGAGCAAAAATAATGGTGCTATGGAAGCTGAAGCCTTATGACTCTTATGTCTGCAGTCATCTGCATTATTTTTGGTCATCACCCAGGGGTGAGGACACGAAACAGGCTGTCAAACATGATGATGACTCACACAATCATTCATTCAGTCATGCTGGGTCTTTCTTCTGAGGTGTATTTCAATACTTCACTCTGTAGTCTTATTTGAGTCACTCTGTCTGAGAGGCTCCCCTGTGTGCACTTGGACTGTCTGCTCATATGAAATAGCTTTTCCCTCATGAACCTGACAAAATGACAAATGGCCTTCGTGAAGGGTTCACAAAAACATTCAATATGGAGATTATTTTTCTTTCTTGCACTTGAAGTATTGGCATATAAGAACTTTAATTAGCCTTGATTAAGGCTGAACAAATTGTAGCACTTTCTGAAGGGTACATAAATGTTTTAGAAAGCAGTGATGGATGATTTCTGTAATGTCTGGTCAAAACTCCTGAGGTGACAGATTTCCGTTTAGTATGTGGCTTTGTCTTTACGTGAAACTCAAGACAGGGGAAGCCTCAGTTATCAGCTGTTAGGTGTCTTTTGGAAGTTGACCTTATTGAGAGTTACTTACACAAGTGCTTTATAGTGCCTATCAAAAAAAATCTAAATATAAGAATAAATCAAGCTAAAATAAGCCCAATTAGTACAACAACAAAACAGTACAGGTTTTTTTTTCGTAGCTGTTAAAAGTATGTGATGGCTCCTACACCATGAGAGATCATGTCTTATTGTTTTAAAATGCTAAATATTTTAGGATTATTATGTGTCAAGACTTTAGATTGCCTTATGTTGCAGAGCTTCACAGTTTAGCAGCTGGACGGCCTTCTCCCTCAGCCGGCACAGCATGGCTCCTCGCCTACGGCTCCAAATGTTCCATCATTGCTGTGGAACAAAAATCATCTTCTAACAGTTTTGTTTTTCATGTGTAAACATGGAATTAACTGAACTGCATTAGTTATAAACATTACTTTTACTTTTTAATACTTGAGTACATTTAAAATTAGCATTTTTTTTTACTTTCACTTGAGTACATTTTTGGCTGGATACTTCCACTTTGATTGAATAAGATTTTGCCATAGTATCTATACTTTCATTTCATTTCCTCAGTACATTGCCCAAAGCTGGTGAGTACCAAAAACATGTACTCATACTCGGTCTGGGGGAAAAAAATGGCATTGATGCATCCCAAATATAGATTTACATTTAGCTCATTTGGCTGACACTTATCCAAATTAACTTACAATTGAGACAGGATACAACTGAGCATTTAAGGGTTAAAAGTCTTGCTCAAGGGCCCAACAGTGGTAGCTTGTCAGTGCTGGGATATGACCTCATGACCTCCTAATCAGTAGCCCAATACCTCCACCACAGTGCCACCTCTTAGATCGCTGAAGTGTAAATTACTGCTGATTTAAGTGCTTAGTGAAGAGGTAGGTCCTCAGTCTTTTTTTTTTTTAGTTTGGACAGCCAATGGAAATTTATTCCACCACCTGGGTGTCAGGGCAGAGAGTCTTGATGCATGTCCTCCTTGTACGTGGCCCAAAGGGAATGTGTTGCAGAGAGGGGTTTGGTAAGTGTGGGGTCGGTTTTTGGCTTGGTAGCCAAGCAGTGTATTAAGTCTGATGCAGGCAGCTACAGGAAGCAGGTGAAAGGAGTGCACCAATGGACTGATTGGAGAACCTGGGGAAATTGAAAACAAGCCTTGCAGCTGCAATCTAGCTCAGCTGCAGCAGTTGTATGGCACGGGGAAGTCCTACCAGAAGCAGTTTGTCTTTTCCAAAATTAAATATTTAAGGCTCTGTGTTACTGATCAGAAGGTCATGGGTTTGAGTCCCAGCACTGCCAAGTTACTACTGTTGGGGCCTTGAGCAAGGCCCTTAATCCTGTTTGCTCCAGTGGCTCAGTGGCTGACCCTGTGCTCTGACCCCAGCTTCCTAACAAGCTAGGACATGTGAAGAAAAGTATTTCACTGTGCTGTAATGTATATGTGACAAATAAAGGCTTCTTCTTGATTCATCACGTAGCATGTAGATGTTCAGTTAAATCACTCTGACAACCTCACTGCAGGAGTTCCCCAGATGTTAGTTCTTGGTCCACTGTTCTTCTCCTTGTGTACTAAGTGTCTGGGCTCAGTCATGAGATCGCATGGCTTTTCTAGCTTTTGCTTTCTACTTTTTCTTCTTCCACCTCACAAATCAGTCAGAAGATATCAGACTGCCTTTTGAAACCTCTTCCTGGATAAAAACCCATCATCTGAAACCCAACCTTGAAAAAACAAAATTGAGCTTTATGGATAAACTGTTTGAGAAAGTTTTATCTGTATTTTTCCTTTCTTATCTCACAAGTTTTTAGTTTGTTTTTACTAACAGCGCATTTATGAAGCTTTGAGACATCTCTGAACCCTAAATTCACCCTTTAGGGAATGTGTTTACTGTATACATTTTATTTAGGAGCATTAGAACTATACCACTGCACTGCTGAACTCTCAGAATGTGGTCAGTAGGTGTTGGATAATTGTCTGTTAAAGCAGCTCTGACAGTACTTCCGGCTCCAAGACAAATATTAATGTGTTCATTCTAATATGTTATCATTTCTGTAGTATTAACTTACACAGGGGCTTGTGTGGCAGATGCTCCAAGGAAAAGACTTAAAAATGTTTGTAATAGTTGATATGGTGAGGTTTTCTGTGAGGAGATTTATTTAGCATTTTTGGAAGGAGTCTCCAGTGTCAGTAAAGCTGTTCCTTTCAGTTTTCCAACACAGAATGGTTTTCAGGTCTTTGCAGTTTGTGGTAACATGACAAGCTGTTTTTATTTATTTATTTTTTTTGTCTTATTAACTTCAAGAGAAGCTGTTTTAGTTGCTATAATGTAAGTGATAATGGACATTCCACAACAATAAATGTAACTATAAATGGATAAAAAGTATAAGAAAACACATTACTAATCACAAGTGGGAAATTCCAGATGTGTCATTCTTTAATAAATTGTTAGCATTAGAAATTTGCTGTGGTATAAGAAGAATAAAACATATGGGGCTAAAGGAAAAATAATTTCAGGGTGGTAACAGAAACTCAACGTCACACCTCTCTGTCATTGATTATTTTCCTATAACTATACGCCTACAGGTGTTACTATCATTACTTCTAAACACTTCCAATCGTCCTCCAACTTAACTGCTAAGTAATGTTGCATTTAGGAAGCATGATCACTTCGACAACTAAATGAAGAGGAATGGAATGATATTTTAAATAAGATATCTCTTAAATGTTCAGGAATGTACTGTTGAAGTTCTACCAAGTGAATAAAGTCCAAGATAAGGTTTTAAAATCAGGCTTTTGAACCGTCTACCCACAATGCCAGGGTAAAGACCCTTCAAATAAAGTATTACCAAACACATAAAATATGTTCAATATAGTGCTGCACTCCTGCCCTTTTCTCACAAAGGAATAAACACACATGAATTATTAAATTCTAATAAAATGTGAGGGCCATGACTAATTTTCCACTTCTCATGTTTAAACACAACTAAAGAAAAGCCTGACCAGGGACTTTCATTCTCTTGTACCGAAATTGTTATTGTGAAAATAGTCATTCATCTATTTTTACACCTACCCACAGGAGGTCATGTCACCCCTTTCTTTTTCTCTTGTTTAACTTTATGTGCCAGTCTTGTCTCAATCATCCATTTGTTTCTTTTTTTCTGTCAGTTTCCCTGTTCACAATGTCCTGTTTTTTTTTTTTCTTTCCTAAAAACGTTCTATGATGTGGATTACAAACCTGAGGTTTGCACCACACCATGGTACAGTGTTCAATAGAGGATAGTCTTTCTATAGAAATAACATACAAAGGATCAAAGTGCACACTGTGACAGCACAGCAATAAGGCCCTGTTGGTGTCTGTGTAAGTCAGAGAACCTCTTGGTGAACTGCATAAAGGGAACAAATAGATAGAAAAAGTAATGAGGGGAAATGAGTGGCAGAGAGTGTGTGAACGTCCTGGAAGAGATGTAGACTAATTAATTTAAAAATTAAATGAAGGCTGATGAGATAAAAGCAAATTAAATAGGTGGAAGGAGTGAGAGAATTAGCAAGGAGGGAAGAAATGAAGATGGCAGTAAAAAGTGATTCAGATTTCAGGAGAGTTCAGCAGAAGGTTTAATGCTGAGAGGTCTATATGTCAATATTTATGCAGGTAAAGTTGTTCGTATTCAGAGTCAGGTTACATACATGCTTAAATCAATTTTCTGTGTGCACCATTAAGATTATTATTATTATTATTACTTGTTTAGAAATTGTTTTTGGGAAAAATGACTACATATTGAAATCTGTTGTGTTTTTTTTTTTTCTGGTCACATGAGGTTATTTGTTAGTGGTTATAGAGGTTGGTGAGGACTACACAATTGTTATTCAGACCCGGATAAATAAAAACATAGAATTGAAGAGGGTGTACTTTCTTTTTCCCCCATGACTGTATATGAATGATAACATGGAAAACATTGAAATAAACATATAATAGGAGTCTAGTATAATGCCAATATATTGCAGCATGAGTAGTCTTCGTTGTAATAATCACATTATTCACTGCAATTTTGGTTCGATTTAACAATATGGCTTCTACCCTCATTATTGTGAAGCTTATAAAATAGCACTTGATCCAGCACATCCTATTACTTTGCTGTCAGGAATTTGTCAAGGCAGGGGAGGTAAGTGCAGTATTGTAGAAAGTGCAAAACAAACAACAAAAACAGTGAAAATAAGAACCATAAACTTAAACAACAGATACAAGGCTAAAGCATGTAAACAACAAGCAAGGCTGCGGCACACATGACAACAACAAAAGCTTGTCAATAAGGTGCTGAGGAACTAGAACTTATAGTGAGGTGCTAATCAGGGTGAAACGAGACACAGGTGATAGTGGTTAGGACATGTGACATGCTGGGGTTGATGGGTAATGTAGTTCAGGGCCCCTTTGGCGCTACCATGACATTTGCATTTTAATTTTTTTATGTTGTGCCCCAATAACGTAGTTATTTTATTGTGCATGTAAATTACTATTTTGAGTTGTCAAATTAATAAAAACAATGGCAATGTTGAGACAAAGCAATCATCTACTATGCTTATGGCTAACATTAAGTAAGTGTAGTTCATAATTGTATCCTGGAGATAAGCAGTGTCACTGATTAAAGATGCTGTCTCCTCCTTTTGTGTTAAAAAAAAAAGCTTTTTGTGGAATTTGCAAGGAGGATACAATTGGTTAATTATTATTATCATGTTTACATATTTAATATTTTCCTCTAATGGAATTCAGCCATTTTTTTACAGCCCAAGGCATATATTTCAGTGTGACATATTGTGATTACATCAAACTTAGTACTGCTCCTCACTCGAGCTGATATTGCTCAAGAAAATGGGTCCAAATCCAAGATCTGTTTTACACTGCAAAAGTGCCATTTATCAAGTGAAAATATCTTGAATAGAATCACATTTATCTTATATGTCCTGTTATAAGATTACAGTAACCAAATATAAGATTGTTGAACTTATTTCTAGACATTTTACTAATTTCTTGAAGTAGTCTTGTTCTATTGGCAGATAATTTTGCTAATTTTCCTCACTACATGCATGTAACTCAGCTCTAAATACAGCACTGTGATCATGCACATGTATGTGCAATCATAAGGAAGCAGGGCAGATATAAATGTACCTAGCAGTCATGAAGAATTTGTGTGTCTGTGTGAAAAAAAAAAAACTCAGGCAAATGAAAAGCACAAAGCTCTACAAATTAATGGAAAATGTAACGTGGAAACAAGAAGCAGAGAACTGCGTGACCTTCCTGCACAAGTGCATTGTAATTAAGTGAAAATTTTAAGGAAGGCAGATGAAATAAGGACGAATAAGGCAGGCTGATGTAGTGAGAGAATTAGCAATAGGAAAGAAGACAGACAGGTAGATAAGAAATAATAGGGAAAGTGATTCAGGTTTGTGATGAAAGTGAGTCAGTGAAGTGTGCCTCAGCCATGCATGTGCTTATTTCACGGGTAGCAGATAAAGTTGGATAGGAGTAGTCAAAGTGTATATATACAGCAGACACCCGCAACATTTTCCATGATAACACTGGATTAGAGAATGATGTCAGAGAAAGATCAAAATCTGAGATAAATACTGAAACTAAACCACTGATCCTGCAAAAAAAAAAGAAAAAAGAAACAGTCTAGTCACTTAAATGCTAACATATGCACACAATATATACAATAGATTTTGCTACAGCTAAAGATCCTTAAGTGGCACTCTTAGTGTTAAGAATGTGCCTACCTTTTCTTTAGCAGAAGTTATTGCAATAAGAATATTTTTAAAGTATAGTGTTTTCTATCAAATCTATCTCTGGCAAAAGTACTGACACCCCAAAAGAATAATACAAGTTATCAAACTTACTTTATAAAAAAGTATTTTTAAGTAATTGTTCTAGGTTTTTAGGCTGCTGAGGGCAATTATTAAAAAGTATATATTTTATTGACTATTTTTCATTTATTGTACATAATCTTGTAGGGTGTCAATAATTTTGATTTTAATTTAAAAACTATTATTTAAAAAAAAATGCTCTTATTACAACGATTTCAGCTAATGAAAACAGTGTTACATTCTTAAAGCTGACATCTGTGTATAAATCCTTGCAGAACATGGTCGATCCATAACCCATAACACACATGATCACAGGTTTATTTCATCCTAAATTTAAAACAAACTTTACTGACCACAACATCTGCCCTGAAATTCCTTCAGTCTCTTTTGGGGGGCTTCTGAGGTTTAGTTTAAATCATTTTCACTCAGCATTCTGCTTAAATCTTTTGGGTGCACATGGCACTTTGATGATTAGAGTTCAAGTGGAGGTCCAGGGATCATCCTAATTAAGCCAATAGTGATGAATGAAATTATGACAGCTGTGTCAGGCAGTGGTAGCTCAGTGGTTAAGATGTTGGGCTACTGATTGGAAGGTCATGAGTTCAAGCCCCAGCACCGCCAAGCTGCCACTGCTGGGCCCTTGAGTAAGGCCCTTAACCCTCAACTGCTCAGTTGTATAAATGAGATAAATGTAAGTCGCTCTGGATAAGGGCGTCTGCCAAATGCCATAAAGGTGTCAGAGATTTAATATAACCTTGCCTGGTGTATGTTATACCTCCTTGTCGGGGCTGACTTTTTCTCTCTCTCTATCCCTTTCTGACACACACATGCACACATACAGTGACATGTTCTCTTTCCCCTTACCATATTTTTCCACATTCCATCATTCCCAGCACTGGGATTATTGTTGTATGGGATCCTTGATTCCTCTCTGCCTTGTCACATATTCCCCATGTGGATCTGTATGGGACCAAAAAAAAAAAAAAAAAAAAAAAAAAACCACACACACGCACACCTCACCCTTTGGACTTACATCTGCAGAAACACTGACTCCCGGCAACACAAGAGGCTCATCAACAACACGAGCCTGCAGCATGAAGGCCATATGGAGCTTGAAATAGCAGCAGTATAACAAAGCAAAACAAATAATAACGTAGAAATTATCTCTGATTCACAAGGGGTTCCTAAAATGTCTAAAATGGAAATCAGGAGAGGGTTTTCATTTTTTTTCCTTATCTTTTGGAAGCAGTGGGGTTTTGTTCGACAAATATGAGCTGAAATCACTTGTGCTAATAGTAAAAACTCACAAATTCATGCTTCATCTTTTGAGAAATAAAAAAAAAAAAGATTTTTTATTGCAAATTACTTAGCAGTAAAACACAATGCTATTATAGAAAAATAATCGACTCTGCTGAGATGTGGTGTGATGCCGTTATTACTCTGAACATGTCATCCTTTTATCCGTTTACTGTATAGTTATAGTTTAACATTGTAGAATATCTTCAAGACAAGATAGTTATATTATCATGTATGTTACCAAACGCTGACACTGCTGACTCCTTCCATAAGTGATAAATATACTTACAGAAAACCCCATCAAAATCCATCCACGCATTTTCTGCACTGCTAATCCTACACATGGTCACAGGGTAACCTGGAGCTTATCCCAGGAGACTTGGGGCACAAGGCGGGGGACACCCTGGATGGGGTGCCAACACCTCGCAGGGCACACACACACACACTCACACACCCATTCACACACTACGGACAGTTTAGAGATGCCAATCAGCCTACAATGCATGTCTTCGGACTGGGGAGGAAACCAGAGTACTAGAGGAAAACCCAGCATATTTTTCATCTGTTTATTATTAGTTTTAGATTATATCATTCATGTGAATCTGTTACTATAGAAATGTAAACTTGTGATTTGAATTAAAGCTGGCACTACTCTCAGAGCTGCTGTTATAGCAAATTAGTCAACACCTTCTGACTAATCAGCAACAAGAATTCAACTGCACTGTGGTATAAAGGTTAATAAAACACAGCTGCTGTAAACAGTTTACACTAAAATCAATTCAGCCTAATTAAACCATGACTATATATCCTCGATAAAATTCTCACTTGTGTATACTCAGTCACATCTTTTTTTCCCCTGCACTTATAAAGAACCTCTCACTGTTTTTGTTTTAATGAAGACTTCTGTTTTTAATGAAGACTCCCCTCACTTTATTGCATTCTTTCCGTGTTTGAGTAGATTTAATTAAAAGCTCTTCTGTGTTTGCTGATCCTTGATGTGTGATGCATTTTTGCATGTCCCTGTGGAACAGAAATATCTGAAGGGGCTGTGAGTCACACGGGCGGCGGTGTCGTAGTGAGTGTTTCAGTGTTTCAGTGTGACAGCAGTCAGTAGCAGTCAGTGCATCAACCATCCTCCAGCATGGAGAGTAAAGAGACTCGACTGGTCTGAAAAGAGAGTCTTTTACAGAGGATGACTGGGGATGAAGGCTATGTACTGAGCCTGAACCTGCGGCCATGATGGTGTGGTGATAAAGATAAGAACAACATGACAATAACAGCAACAACATGGGACAATAATAATAATAATAATAATAATAATAATAATAATAATAATAATAATAAATGTTTCAACAGCACAAACATCACAATATAAACAAATGTTAAGTTACATATGTGTACGTTAAGCCGAGCTGTGTCTGAGCCCTGATAAATAAAGTTAAACTGCACATTCCACAGTGCAGCTTCTTCAAATATATCACAGCTTGCCTAAGACCAAGCACTGCCAGCAACAATCATGATTTTCCTTCTAATTTTTAGAATTCTGATTATTCTCCTATAACAAAGCTATCTATAAATTTTATGGTCCTTTAATACATAAAAAAGTTAACGATCTATATAACTCAATTCGAGTTAACAAGCGATACAAATAAATTTTATTACTTCTATATACACATAGCATAAATGTCCATATTATCGTTTCTTATTTTTATTGCTATTTCCTAAAACATAACGTTCTTAATAATGTTTACTGCACTTCTGGATTATTGATTCTGTTTCATTTTCCAAAACAGCAGCTCAAACAGTAGTGCAAGACCTGTTGAAAGCTTTTATACCGTAACTGATAAGAGGAAGTAACTTATTTCTTGGACAACATTGAACTAAACGGGTTAACAGTATGGTGTCTTTTCTCATTTGTAACAGTGGGATATACTGGAAAATTGCTTACTACTTACAAGCATTTAAGCATTAATTACTTTGTTAACAATAAAGCATTAATGCTGCATTGGTTAACAGCAGATAATCTGATGTGGATGCCAAAAATGAAACATTAAATTAATATCTTTTTATCTCTGAAAGACAGCAGGGTTTAGCACTGCTAGCACATTTATACCAGCCACCACTGATGTAGGTATAATAATGGTAATAAATAAACTGCCATCACATTGTAGCAATAAAAGAATCTTTAAAAGGCAGAAGCATATCCGAGCATGATTCATATCTGTAGTTATGACTCCTTCTTCACCATATTTCTACACTGTGGTCTGGATGGCTGATATTGGCCCCATTACCTCAAGTCCAGGTTAATATTTGTGCCTCAAGGAGAAAAGATGATATATAATTCATTGTACCAATTTAAGAAAATATTACATTGACTTTAAATGTTTCTTTTAGGTGTTCTTGTTCTTGAAGCGAGAGTGCTAGTACCCTGTCAGTCACTTACTACAAATTACTACACTAAAACAGTTTCACTGGCTATGTTTACATGCACATCAATATATAATCCCTATATTAATCAGAATTTGGCAATATTCTAAGTAGTATTGAGTCATATAAATGCTGCAATCTGATTGCCTGATTCAGATTAAGACAATATTCGGATTCCTCAAATTCCGATTCCCACCCCTGGAATATCCCTATTTTAATCGTAAATGTGTTGCATGTACACACCTTATTCAGAAAATCCACTAAAAAGGAGATATATGCACATGCTCAGTCTGCAAGGAATTGTGGGTGCTAACAGATGCTTAGCTGTAGGCTAGGTGTTTAGGAATGGCAACTCAGGCATACTTACAACAGCCATGTATACAGGAATATTCTGATGCCTGTACGCATATAAACATCGTATTCGGAATATGGCTGCAACCCGAATATAGACCTTACACAGAATATGATGTGCATGTAATCGTAGCCACTGAGGTGTCACTGCGTAAACTTCCTCCAAACCTTCACAAGACAGTGAATTTATCCCAGGTTCTGAGAACAACATATACTCATTTTTAAGAACGTTTTGCTGATAAATGTACTCATGCATACATGCTTCTCCTCTAATTCTGATTAAATATACTGATTAAGTAGCACTTTAGTGCTCACACTGATGCCTCTTACCTGAAAGTAAAAATGTTTAACATTTTAGTATTAGCTCTGATAAGAGAATTTGAGGTGGTAGTTATTTTTCCAGTAGTGCATCAAAAAATGTTTTACAACTCTCAGTCTATCTTCATTAGGAATGTGTGTGTGTGTGTGTGTGTGTGGGTGTGTGTGTGTGTGTGTGTGTGTGTGTGGGTGTGTGTGTACAGGCTTTTGATGTCTATAGAGAAAAGTTCAGGGACTCCTCTATGAAGCATTTGAACCTTTGAACATTGTTTGAAGTGTTAAACCATGGCATTTAAAAATGGCACAATGAACACATTCCTCAAATCACTTTTAAGATAATCTATTTTTCATCAAGCTTACATATTCTAAAAGTATAGCTGCTGATGGTTTCTTGTACGATTCTTCTGCTACACTTAAAGAGAGTGGAATTAAAGAAGCTCTGAATCACAAATTGTGGAAAAAAAAAAAAGTCGAAGTATTTAAGCGTTGTGTTACATTTTTTATATATTTCTCATATTTCATATATATTAAACGTTTTTCTATTGCCCTGTGTATATTTTGTATTTGCATTTGTACATTTGTATATTTTGTTTACAACATGTGGAGCTACCACAAAAATTTCAGTGTGAAGTTTTCCACGAGTCAACGGTGGAAATCTCATTCTTTCAACTTAAGAGACAGAATGTTATTTCAAGATGAGTCATTACTGTGACTTAATGTCTCTTTATTTCAAGATATTATGTCATTATTTCAAGTTATCTCATTATTTCTGATTTAATAACTTGTTGTTTTAAGATATTGTTATTATTTTGACTTACAATCTTGTTACTTTGACATAATAACCCATTATTTCAAGATGTCATTATTTTGACTAAAGCTCTTATTTTAATATCTTGTTATTTCAAGATAGTTTGTCGTTATTTTAACTTAATATCTCATTATTTTGATGTAATTTCCCCTTATGTCAAGACATTATGGTATTAATTCTGACTTAACATCTCATTATTTCGAGATATGTGAGAGTGTGTAGTTATTTCAAGTTATCTCATTATTTCAAGATATTTTAATATTTTGAATTTTGTTCAGTTATTCAGCTATTAAAGTGAAATCAGATTTTGTGAGTTGACACTGTAAGAATTATGATTAGATGGTATTATTATGCTTTGTATTACTGAGCTTCTGTAGGGAAACTGAGTCTATTGTGAGACTTTACACAGAACTAAGCTTTAGTAAGTTGGTGTTCCTACATGTGTGAAAATGTATTTAATCAGTCACTGAGCCAGAACGAAGGAGGGATGAGTCATTGCAGGGAAAAAGTCCATGAAGATAAAATCTGTGCTGGCTGCTTTCAATTCCGCCAACACCTGCAATCTCCAGACTTTTGTGAGTGTGTGCGTCCTTTAGAATTTCTTTGATGGGGAAACATAATGACTGTGATCACAGCAGGACATATTTAGTCCCATAGAGAAAGAGGCATAGATTTATAGCAAAGTAATTATAAATCTCAGGAAAAAGAAATATCTTCAAAGATAATAACACATGGCTGCTGTGAGCAATTTATACTTTGGTGAAAACATGTTTTTACACTCATTGTACCTGCTCAGCCACCGTGACAGCCTCAACTGTATACTTAAGCAATTTGGGTCAAAGATAAAGTGTTCAAGGTCTAGACAAATCAAAGCACCATTAATGGACACAAAGTGTTCCAGGCAAATTAGGAGTGTGAATAGTTCTGTTCTTTTTAAGGAAAAAAGGTTTTCTCCGAACTCTGAATCTCTGAATTTTTTTGAATGTTTATTGAATATCTTTATTCCAATAAAAGCAGTAAAAAAGTACATGTCAACAGCACCTCAGATTCAGCGGAGTTAAACTGAAACCTGTGCATCTAAAACTTTTACAATTTGTACATCTTAAAAAGAAATGAGGGATTTTGCACCCATATGCAAAATATTTGTATATCTGTATATTTGTATATCTGTTGAATCAAATGGTTCTTATTCCGCTCCTGTTCCCATACTATAATTTGCATAAATTTCTGGTGTAAAAGTAAAGATGATGCCAAACATGGCGATGATTCTTTATGATTATAATGATTGGGACAACATTGCTGTAATGGCTTATCAGTCTTCCGACATGAGAGAAAGGAACCTGAGGTGTTTGGATTCAGATCTTAAGCCAGTTGTATGTATTGTATGTATATTATGTAATTATATTGTATGTATATACAGATAATATACAGATATATAAAGATAACCTAGGATATATACTATGAATCTACAATTATATAGAGATAATCCAGAATATACAGTATAGAATAGAGCTGCAGGACGATTACAGACAGTAAAATATCAGTGGCCTAACGGTGTAGTGTAGAGTTCAGTAGGGTAATGGTTGTGGGGAAGAAGCTGGCCCTGAGCCTGCTGGTACTGGTGTGAATGTTCCTAAATCTCCTCCTGGAAAGAATACATAGTAACAAATAATAAAAAAAATATATGCTAATATTAATATTTGGTCTATATTTGGACACAGTATCATTAATAATGATTTAGTTCCATGGTGAATGGCGAATAATTATATAATGTTACAAGAATTATTGGACAATTATTAGTTGTACATGTATTAAATGAAGCAGCTTGATCATAATTAACACTCATATGTTACTTCTTAGCATGAAATGCTGAAGTGTACCTGATTTTTTTCACTATTAATTATGTACTTATAATATATTAAACATACACGGTATGCACCATGTACTAGGTATTTTAAGTAAGTAACTAGGTACATTAGCTCATATGTAACATATATTGTCCATTTTGTTCAGGCTTCTGAGTGGCACAATACAAATGCGTTCACCCTATCATCAAGAGATCACTAGTTTGAATGCTGACAGCCATAGCTGGGAGTCTAAGAGAGCAAAACTGGCCATGCTATCTGGGTGGGAGGCATGGCATGCACTCTCTCCCCTGTCAATCAAAGTGACATTCTCCCTTACCCTCCCCGGGTTGGTAGCTGTCGTGTCATAGGGGTGAGCTAGCTAGTGGGTGGAAATGGTAAATGGGGCTTTAATGGTTTATTATATTAAAGACATAGAAACAATTTCTTCTTTTTTTTTCATTCATTCCAAACAATTTCATTTTTTGGAAAAGTAATTTCTGAAAACCTGTAGGTTGCTCTTTTCTGATACACTGATGCAAAAGGCATAACATAAGCATCGAGGACAAAAATAAGATTCATTCATTCATTTTCCTTCCACGTTTTCTAGTGGGGTCACAGTGGCAAAAGGCAGACTTCTGTATCCCCAGGCAGACTTCTCTATCCCCAGCCACAAATTCCAGCTCCTTCCATGCCAGTTGTGAGATATAATCTCTCCAGCAGGTCCTAGGTTTGCCCCAGGGTCTCCATCCAGTGGGACATGCCTGATACAAGGACAAGACTCTTGCACTAGAAATTGGCTTTGGGAACAAAAACAAGATATAGGATTTAAAAAAATGTATGGTTCCAAGACTTGTAGACAGTACTGTAAATGCTTGATACTAAGCATACTGTGAAATAAAGTGCTTTATACTGGATTCTTATTCATGAGTCTCTTATTCATGCTGTACTTCTACATATGAGCACCATATTGTTTTTGATACATATATACTGCATTATACTGCACTGTGGTATACTGTACTGATATGTTTCTCTATTTTGTTATGGTGTACAAAATTAAAACACACACTAGTGGATAAGCCATGACCAATCTCTGATTTCCAGACTTTTTATCTTGATGGTTCTCTCATTTTTTTCTTAATCATGATCTTTTGAACTTTATATATGTCACTAAATCCAGCATGAATACGATGCAAACTTAACCCAATCAGTACAGAATAACAAAAGCCACACAAAGCCTATACACACAATAATCAGCTTTTCTTTGACTATGTAGACTCATGTATTCTGATCTAAACACCCAAATAATGTAAGAAATAAAACACTTGGGGGCATTCTGTTATAGGAAAATAATTCATGAAAATTGCTTCATGTCTTGAATTATTTTCCTACAATAGCATGCCCCCAAGTGTTTTATTCCTTTTATACCACAGTGATTTGCTAATGATTTTTTCTGTCTGTTACTAAGGAACATGTCATCCTTTTTAACCATTTATAGGTAAATATAATGTTGCAGAACATCTACGAGAGAATTTATTTCCTCTTATCAATTGTTAGTTCAGCTTTAAGCAGTTCTTCCCACACTAGCCTCTCTTTTACCTCTTTCTTCAAGTTAATAAGACAAAAAACACAGCTTTTAATGTTACTGAGAAACCGTTAAGTTTAAAAAAAATCTTGGCGGAAAACGAAGCACTGACACTGGAGACTCTTTCCATAAACTTTAAATAAACATATCTCGCAAGAAAGTTAACCATACCAATGATTATAAGTTTTTATTTGTTAAATAACAACACGTTTTTCATTATTAGCCTTGGATTATATAGATTATCTGCCATACAAGCCCTGTGTAAACTGTTCCTATAGAAACAATAACGTATTACAATGAGTGCATTAATGTACTGTAAACCTACAGTATATGCTGAATTACAGCTGGGACTTTAATCAACCTTCTGACCTTCTGACCAATCAGATTTGAGAATTCAACAGTACTGTGGTATAAATCATATTACTGCCAGGACTTTATGTGTCAATGTACATCATTTTTCCACATTTTGGCATGGCAATTCAGTCAAACTGAATAATAAATTATAAGGCTGCACATTTTCTATTATTTTAGCTAAAGCTTTTGTTGAACGGATGCATCTGCAGGGTTCTGTGTTTTGCTGCCAGGCTTCTTTCATCATTACAGTAGAATCAGGCTTCCTTTTCTAATGAATAATAATGAGAGCTCAGGCATGACACCCAGATAAGACAGACTGACACTGGAGCTGTCAGTCGCTCTCCATCTTCATATGATGTCTTTGATCAGATTGCACTTCACCCAGATCCACAGTGGAAATACTCACAAGGTCACTGCTGGAATTGAAAGTGAGCTGATGAGAGCTGTTGAGCTGGTGAGAGCTTTCAATTTAAGGCCCTATATATTCAGTGACTGGCAGCATGTGATTGCAGTCAGAGGCGTATCTACAGAACACGGAAATGCCTGAAGGTCTGAGCCAATGTCAAGTTTCAAAATGCAGGAATATTCCAAAAGGTGTGCTTGATGGAAAAATCCAAATGTCCTACAAAATAAAACACCATTACACTGAATAATACGTTGAATAATGAAACCATTATACAGCTTGAACACATCATCCAAAATTCATCTCATCATGACATAAAGACAATGTAGGTCATAAAGCAACTTTCACACTTTCACCCATGCACCAATGCAGAGGCAATAAAAATTCATAAAACTAAAAAGATAAATAAAAAAGATAACTAAGGAAATCCTGTATATACCTCCCAAACTAAACGGGGCAAAGCCTTTTCCCTTTGAGCCAGAGACTCGGGTGTCCTTTATTTAAAAAATCACATACATGTCACGTGTGACCACAGGTTTTTTCACATGTGACTATGTAGGTAATTTGCAATCACATGAAAAAACATGTGAAGTCGCATTTCAACATGTTATGCACTGACATTGCATATGTTACTATTTGTATCTCTTTAATGCAACATATTTCTGTATTTGTATTTGGTTTTAAACCAAAGTAGGCATGGCCTAAACTGGAAAGTTTTTTTTTTTTAATTAACTGAAGCCTACAACTACTCTATGGCCCCAGAAACACTTGAAAACACTGGGAAAAAAAGCTCTGAATACCTCAAGCTCAACTCAAACCATCACTTGAATTCATAATCGGTCTCAACTAGAGATGTGCAAGGGACTGTTATTTTTAATCCTTCTCATACAGTTATTATTATCATTTGCACCTGGCTGTGATCATTTCTAATGAATTTAATTGGTTCTATTTCCCAAAATAGACGTCTTGTGAGACTTTTGTTGTGTCCTGTGGGATCCCAGTCCTGATGCACACCTCTAGTCTCAAGCAGATGCCCTGTGAACCTTTCTGGCAAAGAGACTGGAGATGCATTTCTGCCTGAATATAAATACGAACAAAAACTAATGGATTCAACCCTGCTTTTGCTGTGTTTTTCAACCATGGGACACCAGAGGGGGAAAGTACAACACCAGTTAAAAGTGTACAGCTCAATTCTGATTGGTCAGAAGGTGATGATTACTTTTCCATAACAGCAGTTTTGGCAGTAATTCTGGCTGCGAGGCAAATCACAGGTTTATCTTAATTCACTCAATCTAATGTGTTATCACTTTTATGGTAACAACCTAAACCACAGAGACTTGTACCTACATAAACATATTCAAAATGTGTGTAATTTTTGATATGCTGAAGCTTTCTTGTGGGTATTTTATATAGTAGTTGTGGAAGGAGTCTCCAGTGTCAGTGCTTTGTAACACTCAGAAGTAAAAGGTAACAATGTTAAAAACATAACTATAATCAGATTAATGTGTAGTAACAGTGACTCAACATTGTTGATTATTTTACTATAACAGCCCCAAGTTTTTATTCCTTACCTTTTCACTTTCTTATAAGGACAGAGAATTCACTATATCTTATGCATACAAAATTTTCTGATATTTTATGTGCTGTATTGCTTCTGTCAGTTTTTGTTCTTGTTTGAGTTACTGCTTCACAATGCAGTAAGTATTGAGGTTCAGCAGGAAATATCATTGTTTGATCAAATGAGGCACATTATAATTAAAGGGTGTAATATCCAAGGCTGAGTATTTTGTGTTGCTAGTTTGTTATTAAAAATGATAAACCAACATGAAGACCAGAGAGCTATCTATGGGAAAAAGCAAGCCAGTTTGAAATTAAGCTGTACCATCCACATTTACCATATATGTTTTAATCTTTCCAGTACTTTCCAGTGTAAGTGAGTTTCTACGCCCTATACAGTGTGCTCTGCAGGGTGTTCCCTATGAATAAATATATCAGTGTTTTTATGTGCAATAAAATGTCCACTGTGACAAGCAAGTGTAAACCAACAGCCCATGCGATTCAAAATAAACCAGCGTGCACATTACGCTCAGTACAGTTTTCCAACTGGATCTTACTAAATGCATGCATTGAATGCCTTCCAAACACATTTCAGCATTGCCTAGTCAACATTTCTGTGAAAAAAAATAGATGGTACACATTATGGACTATATTATGGAGTATACAATTTCTGCCAACCAACAAATTAAAACATTTCAGTAAATTCAACATTCAATCATCAATGCTATACTTTATATGCATAAACGCTCTCACAGACCACACTCCTCCAATCCTCCTAGATTCTTCCCCAGACTCCAAGATTTCTTTTCCATAAACTTTGCAAAGCATACTCACATTTCCTGTGTCTTATACTCCACAATATATCCATCTTTATATGGGATTAAATAATAAATTAACAAACATACAGTAGTAAAATAAAACATATCAGGAACCTCCCTAAAGGATCTCAATCTTATTAATGTGTCCCTAACTTGCACAAGGACTTGCCTTCAGGAAGTCAAACACGAAAGAGAAAATAATAAGAGGAAGAAAAGAGAATATGGCAGGGATTAATGCCAAAAGAATGAAGGATGAAAACTGTAAGCAGCAGTCACCCAGACTGCTCAGGGTTTAGAGTATGTACAGCATGACAGAAAGAGCTAAAATTTTATCAACTTTGTTATTTTTGACTATATGGGATGTACACAGTCTCTATATACACTATCTATCTATCTATCTATCTATCTATCTCTCTCTCTCTCTCTCTCTCTCTCTCTCTCTATTGGATTGTCCCCCCATTTTCTCCCCAATATGGTTTTACCAATTCCCACCCATTAGCTAACTCTCAGCTATCACAAACATGTGCTACCTCTGAGACACGTGAAGCCAACAATCCTTTTGAACTGCGGCTCATGCAGCATCACAGGGAGCGTACCATATTTGAAGGAAAGTGCTGTTTGCCTTTCCTTCTTCCACATACATGAGTAGAGAGATGCCTGAGACTGGCTAACTTCACTCTGATTAACAGGGGAGAGAGTATGCCATCCCTCCCACCCAGAAAGCTCGACCAATTTTGTTCTCTTGAGATTTGACGATAGGGCAAATGCTTTTCAGTTGCACCACTTGGAAGCTCAGAGAGTTTAACCTTTAGCGGAGCTCAGCCCTAATAGAAATATTTCTGCAGCTGAATACAAAAGGGCACTGTCTCTTATTTGTTTAACATGATTGTGTTTGTCATTTATTTGTTTGTCAATTATTTATATATTCATTTTTACAATCCTGTATGTACAGTATATTCCTGTGTGTACTGTATGCATGTACTGCATGTATGTGTATCTATTTTTATGTATTTGTTTGTTTATTTATTATCCTGCTCTCTCATTTCACCTGTTTATTTCAGCTGTGCCCACTTTCCATTCTGTCTTTCACGAATTACCTCTCAGCTTGTGGTGTGTTTCTCAGTGCAACAAGCACTGCTCTGATGTCATTTTGTTTTGAGTTCACTCCATGTGCCTCTGGTTACATTTCCATGTTGTTTCTGTTCTAGTCCTATGTCCACCCTGTCATTGGTGTGTTACCTGATTGTGTCCATCTGTTCTGTGTTAGCTTATTAATCAGTTTGTCTATGTATACCCCACTGATTCAACCTCCAAATTAATATACACACATAACTCTACATGACTATACATAAATGCAGAAAGGACATTGTTCTATCACACTCTCCAGTGGCACCCAAATGAGGATGGGTTCCCTTTTGATTCTGGTTCCTCTCAAGGTTTCTTCCTCATATCATCTAAGGGAGTTTTTCCCTGCCACAGTCGCCACAGTCGCCTCAGGCTTGCTCACTAGGGATAATTTTGCCTAACATCTAGGACTGTGTGCATGTTTTTGTTTGTTTGCATGTTTTTCTGTTTCTTATGTTCTGTAAAGCTGCTTTGAGACAATGTCCATTGTTAACAGCGCTATACAAATAAAATTGAATTGAATTGAATTGATTCTGTCTCTTCGCAGACTCATTGTGCATCTGTATCAGTAAGTTCCTGCGTTACTCTGCAATAAATTTTCTAGTATATACCTGTTTAGACCCATGCCTGTGTTATCTTTTATGATTATCAATTATCCCTATTTGAAGCTGTCCATGTTTTGAACCTCACCATGGATTTTGACAATAAATACCACACTGAATATTCACACTTGCCTCATCTAACCGCACATCACACTCTCAAAAACAACAATATATAACTAGCCAACGTTCACCTTGTTAGCCTGCTTCTGGTGGGTCTGGAAAATAAAATACATTATAGGAATGTTGCTGGCTTTCATATTCTGAATTTATCCGTTCATGAGTGTAAACTAGCCATGAATGATGTGACAACGGTCACACAACTCACTCAGCTTAACCTCTCAAATGTGCCTGTCTTTGTCATTAAGTAGCTAATTCCAGGGTCAATATTCAGAATTTCATTTGACTATGATAAAAGCTTTTTGGCAAAACTGGGAAATTTTGACAGCTGTCTGCACCTGTGACTTTATAATTTTCCCCCATGACTTCGTCATCTAACTTGGGAGGTAAACCCATGAACCTGTCAACTACAATAAGTCAGACTACTTATTGTAGAAAGCAGGATTGTGGAAAGCTTTAGAGACTCAGACTCTGGATTGGTTCAAACCAAGCAATCACAAAATGAAAATGAAGGAGAGACGTCTGGGAACAGTTTTACAGTGCTTGATGTTTTGTCAGCTATTATGTTTATGAGTGAAGTGAAGTGACTTGTGGCCAAGTATGGTGACCCATACTCGGAATTTGTGCTCTGCATTTAACCCATCCAA
>CM075020.1:5453080-5503795 GCA_037576675.1 Pangasius sanitwongsei | reverse complement strand
TCACACCAAGGTCTTTTACTGCTGCACATGATGAAACAGAAAGGCCATCCAGAGTTATTATGTAATCAGAAAGCTTATTTCTATCTGCATGTGGTCCTAGTCCAAGTACTTCTGTCTTGTCAGAATTAAGTAAGGGAAAGTTACTAAACATCCAGTTTCTAATGTCTTTTACACATTCCACAACTTTATTAAGCTGGTGTCTGCCATCTGTCTTTGCTGAAACATACAACTGTGTGCCATCAGCTTAACAGTGGAAGCTAATACCATGTTTACGAATAATTTTGCCCAGAGAGAGTCATGGGCTTCCATACATTTTAATTTTCCTTTCTAATTTTGTTACAGGGTCATTTCTCATTCATAGACAGTGAAATCCAGGTAATTACAGTGAGGCCAATTTATTGCTTTGCCTCTACATTACCTGACCAGATTTGAAAATCATGACTACAATCTGTGTGCCTTCTAAGGGAGATTTTGCCCCAGTGGTATGCATGGAACATACGACTGCTTTACAGCTTGGATAGGAGTCAAATGTAAATCCAAAACTAGATCCTAATCTAGTTTCTAAATAATATGACACTAAATTCAATGTTAACATACGCAGACTTTTAAAATTCTATTGTGTCCCAAACAGTAAAGTACGCTAAATATTATTATTAGAATATTGTGCAGGAATAGTAATGACCAAAACAGTACTGACAATAGTTAGCCTCATAGCATGCAGTTTGGGACACAGCACAAGAGTTTGTGACTCTGCGCATGTAATTATCTACTGCTGTTGTCTCTTCAGTAATACAGAAGTGCTATGAGAAAATACTTTATTGTTTCCATAAATGTGACTGTCATGTGGCATACGCAATACCAACAAATCGCTCATGTCACTTGCAGTTTGTCTCTTGCAGGTGTGTGTTTTGAATGCCACTGTTCTCATATGAGATGGTGGTAGTGAAAATGTATACACTCTACTGTCAAATTTATACATATAACAGTGTTACTTTTGTTTGAAATGTAGTTTATGTATTGAACTTAGGAAAATATGAGTTGTGAGAGTGGAGGTTTCTGAGGATCTGTCTTTTAGCTAATTAGCTAATGTTAATGTGTGTTCTCTGGACTATCTTTTTGCTAACTAGTGAACGTTAACACAGAAGTTGAACTTCATTCTAAAGATATGATGAGATATGACAGATCTTAGGTAGCATACGTGTTCAAATACTCACTAAATCAGATACGACAGCTCTGTGTAACACCTGCCTAGGACATTAGCAAAAACCTTGCTGCCAAATGTCTCCAGAGTTATAACACAACCTCTGACAACGTTGACATTTCCAGTTCATCTCCTGATCTATAGTATATAAGCTTAACAGGTTTAACATAATTTTGCAAAGTCTTGCCAGTCCTAATGTTTGACTAACTTATAAAACCTTTGTTATTATGAAACCCTGCCTTCCAATGCAGTGTTTGCAGCTCAGGAACATCATATTTTAGAATATTTTGTCTCATGTGACTCTTTTTTCTTCATTTTCAACCAAACCATCTTATGCACTAACTCCCATTAGTCCTGTGCAGGAGAGTATCTGACTGTAATTACTGACCATTAGCCTATACCTAATAGTGGATTGAATGTATGCACTATTCAATGGAAGGAATCCTGGACTTGTTTATATGAAGGACTGTGTTCTTTTTGTTCTCTGCTTTAATAGTGTTTGTCACTGACAAATCCCAGATGCATTGCATCATATGCTTATGTTTTCACTACTCTGTGAATGTTTACTCCTTATATTCATGCATAATATACAGCTTAACATATGTGTCTTTGTCAAAAAAGGGAAAATGACTATGAGGTAACATGTCGTGGTGCACTGTTATAAGTAAATAATCAATGATGGAGTGGTGTGATGTGGCCCGATGTGAAACGGAGTTACTTTAACCACCCTGAAGTTGATCATTTTCCTACAACAGCACATCCCAAGATATTTTATTCCTTCATGCTTTTTAGCCATTTATAGTCACTTTTAAGGTTTTTCAAAAAAAAAAAAAAAAAGAGAGAGTTGTTCCCTTTTTCTCATGGAACATACAGCTTGTCATGTTAGAGAGAAAGCCCAAAGTCCTCTATCCTGTAGATTTTCTTATTAATGCAGGTGTTGATTATTTCTCTCATTTGGTTTATTATTTAGAAATCAATCAATCAACAAGTGTTAGTTGCTTATGGTGTACTAATGCATATGATAATTAATACTTATTGCACTTAATTAATACTTATATTTTCTTTTTGTTAACTAATGTGTTAAATAATGTCAACCGTAATGTAAAGCAGGGAGAAGAGAGAAAAACAAAAACTTGCCACTCACATCTGATGGTGTGCACAGAATAAAAGTGTTGAAATACAGTTTGCTATCAACCAGCAGGCAGCAAGTTATGGTGAATTTTGCTGCAAACGTTTTACAGATTTGGAGCAGAAAGATCCAGCTCTTCTAAGTGCTGTTATTAATCTTCACCCACTATGACTGCCCTACCTACCTCCAGGAGCTCTTCTCTCTGGCAGAAGTTAATCTTATTGCAAGTTGGATGTACACTCTGCAGGAGAAATTTTCCATAAACTTTTTTTTTTTTTTTTTTTTTTTGCCATAAACTAATCTCCTGCAGTGTAAAGTTGATTTCATTGAAGAGAGCCGGACTTTCTCTCTCTCCCTCTTTCTCTCTCTCTCTCTCTCTCTCTCTCTCTGTCATAGTGCACTTATTGTGTACAGGGGATAAATTGGTATTTAAGAGTTGGAGAAGCCCTAATTGTTACATGTTTTTGCTATACCAATTAAAGGGAATATGTTTATGTAAGAAAAATGGGGTGCATATAAGTACAAAAAAAAGAAGTTATTCATATATGCATGCATTTTTACAGATTGTATTATCTACTAAATTATATTCAAGTGTTCATAGTCTTCACTGGTACTGTGGCAAGCTAGCTAACAAGAGCTAACGTGACAGGATTTCTGTGAGAATTTTCTGTGAAAGTCATATTCATAAATGTTCATAATATTCACTGGTAATGCTACCTGGCAAACTAAAATGAACTAGCCTGACAGGATTTCTGAGAAGATTGTTAAATTAAATCAATAAATGTTCATAGTCTTCACTAGTACTGCTAGCCAGCTAGCTAACACAAGTTAACCTGAAAGAATTTCTGTGAGGATTGTTGTTATATTCATAAATGTTCATAATATCAGTGGTAACACAAGCCAGTTAGCTAACATGCGCTAGCCTGACAGGATTTCTAAGAAGATTTTTAAATTCTGTTCATGTGCTCATAGTCATCACAGGTAGTGCTAGCCAGCTAGCTGACAACCAGACAGGATTTCTGAGAGCATTTTAAAGTCATATTCATGTTCCTGATATTCACTGGTAATCCTAGATGGTTAGCTAGGTAATCTGATAGGATTTCTGAGAGGATTTTTAAATTATATTCATAACTGTTCACAATATTCACTGGTACTACTAATCAGCTAGCTAACATAGGGTAGCCTGACAGGATTTCTGGGAAAATTTGTAAACGAATATATGTTATATTGATAAATGTTCCTAGTCTTCACTCATATGGCTAGCCAGCTAGCTGACATGAACTAGCTAAGATGTGCTATCATGACAGGATTTATTAGAAGATTAGTATATTCATAAATGTTCATAGCCTCAGCTAGCTAACATGTGCTAATCTGGCAGGATTTCTGAAAGGATTTTTAAGTTATATTCATAAATGGTCATAGTCTTCAGTGGTATGGCTAGCTAGCTTGCTAACTTGAGCCAATTTGACAGAAATCATGTTTACAAATATTTATCATCTGTTAATATTAGCTAGATGGCTAACATGAGGCAACCTGGTGGGATTTCTGAGAGGATTTTTAAAGTAATATTCAAAAATGCTAGTAATCTTTACTATAAAAATGAGCTATCTCATTTTTAGGTCACATTATTTTAAATATAAGCACCCTATGTTTAATATAAGTAATGTAAGTAATGTATTAATACCCATCTATTTAATATCCATCTATATGTGCAGTGTACCCAAACATAGGGTTTATTTGAGCAGCTTCTGGTATGGTGGGTTTTGTGATGAGCAGCATAAAGTGCTAAAGCAAATTCCATGTACAAGATGTACTGCCACATAAAAATGACTCTGACTCTGAATTTCGAGCTTGGGTCTCAGCACAAAGAACACACACACACACACACACACACACACACACACACACACACACACACACACACACACACTCCTTTTCTTCTCAACAGGAGGATAATGTGGCTTTCCAGACCCCATCATTTGATAGTTATGTAAGCATCACCCAGGTGTCACCATTCTACACATTTTTTTTGGTATTGCCCCTCAATCACCATGAAGGCTACATTTTGTCAATTTTATTCAGACACTCAGACATTGGAGCAAACAGCAGCAGGTAGTTGGCTGAAAGCACTAACCTGAGATTTAAAAAAACACATATTCTGAATCCAGATATACACTACATTACACTCAGTAATAAGATTTTATTCTATGTAGTTAAGCCGAGACTATAGTTTAAGCAGTCACGTCGTGTCAGCAGAGAGAGTCGTAATAAATTGTGGATCTGTGGCCGAGGCATATGTGTGTCTGCATTTAATGTTCCTGGCTGATGTGAATGAAAGGTCTGTCTAGCATTATGATGAGTGATGAGATTTTTTGTGTCTAGCCGGACTGATGAGATTTTATTGGCCTTTATCTGTTTTGATCTCTCTCATGCTCACTGCGTCTGAAACAGTTGAGAAAAATACATCAAACTGGACCTATTCCCACTTTTGAATAAAGGTTTTGAATAAATAACACATGCAATTTCTTTTCAATCATAGAGATTTTCTCAACTATTGCAATTTTTCTGCAAAAGTTTTCCGTTAGGTGTCTTTATTTAACATGTATGGAAGGAGTCTCCAGAGTCAGCGCTTTGTAAAAGTCAGTAAGTTTTCTGCCACAAGAGTCTTCAGGACAGAGGAGTTCGCTCTTTCCATTTTCTTGGTAACATGACAAGCTGCATTTTTTTGTCTTTTTATCTATAAGAGAGAGAAAAAAAGGGAGACTGGAGAGGGAATGACTGTTTATAGCTGCTATAACATAAGTGGTAATAGGAACTGACTGGTCTCTTGGATGTCACATAACAAATACAACTATAAAATGTTAAAAAAAAAAGTGTCATTCAGTAATAAATAAAAAAATTATAATCATTGTCAATCATTGTGGTATAAGAGGAATAACACACTTCATTCCGTGCTGTTATTGGAAAATAATACATTTCAGGGTGATATCACACCACACCAAGTGTGGATTATTTTCCTAGGAAATTATTATCTCCTTACGTATTTTATTATAAATTACTTGACTTGTGCAGGTCAACACCCGTTTGTTTTGTCTTGAAAGCTCTTTGGTTCGCATTTGTTTTAAATAAATGTTGTCAATAATTCTGCAACACACGTTTTTTTGTTTGTCTAGGAGAAAGCAAAACAGTTTCTCAAAGCTTGCCATTATGTCTGGGATTTTCTGCATGTATGTGTGTCTTTGTTTAATAATAGCATTACATATGGTTGACCTTCTCACCTGATCTCTAAAGCTGATGACCTATAAGTTAAGGTCTGCTCAGTGAGATTACAGTTTTCACAGCATCAACAGTTCTCTGATAATCTCATCTGAAGACATGAGAGTCGCCTATAAACTCTACTACAGCACCAGCTTTGTTAACGACCAAAGATTGTTGTTTTGTGGTAAAATATCCTGTTATTTAGCAGAGTTCATAATGCTGTCAGTCTTCACGAGAGCCCCTGGATCACCAACCATAAAGTGCTGCATAACTGGCTACTGAAATGTAGGACAGCAAATTTTAAAAAGGGTTTCTATTATAACTATTATAAGTAGTGTGATACCATTGCATATGGTCAACCCCCCAAAAAATATTTACACCTTTCATGTAAATGGGCAAAAGTTTTTGTGTAAAATAAATATTATACAGAATAATTTAATACAATTGCCTTTGGATCTCATAAGATCTCATTTTTAATTAATTTTTTTTTCATCAGGGATCCCGATCTCCACTTTGAGAAACACTGGGTTACTGTAACCAGTTCTATTTTTAAAAATTTACTTAGATTTATAGACGTTGATTGGTTTGCTAAATGCTAGATTATTTTGCCCCTTTTAAAAGAAAAATAATTACAGGGAAAAAGCTAGCACTCTGGTGTAATGATCACACTTGCAGCTTAAAACAGACCACTTGAAAATTAGAATGTAAATGGCATCAAATTAAACTGGTAGTCTTACAGATTGCATTGACAGAACATATATTATTTAACTCCTATATTCTTATTTAGTGCAATAGCAAGGTTAACTATAAAACAGCCACTGAAGCACAAATACCACCAGTATGTGGTAGCAATGATTTTTTTCTAATGACAAAATTGAAAACATTAGAAATTTTGCACTTCCCCAAAACAGTTTATGCCCAGGTCTCACCCTTGCATCAGTGGATAATGGAGATTGAGATTTGTTCTTAAATTCTACTGCTGTAATCATAAAGACTGTCCTATGCTCCTCCCGTGACACTCACTCACAATCACATCCTTTCAACACACTTAGTAATGTTTAACTTTACTCTTCTACACCTGTATATTGTATTGATTTATAATCCCACTATCTGGTATCACCCAGAAGAGTTCCCTTTTGAGTCTGGTTCCTCTCAAGGTTTCTTCCTCATGTCGTTTCAGTGAGCACATCTATATCTAAATCTACATCTACATCTGGGTTCCTGTAAAGCTCCATTGTGACAATACCTATTGTTAAAAGCACTATGCAAATAAAATTTAACTGAGTTCAATCTGTTTGGATTTGAATCTTTGTGTTATTCTCAAACTTCTCTGGGTTTTTTGAGTGGTTGGGGTGGGGGGTGGGGGGGGGGGGGGGGGGGTTATGGGCTTGTTAGTTTTCGGTGGGTCCAGTGGTGTGAAGAGTAGTACAGTTTCTTGACCATGTCCTTCATGTGAAATACTTGGTATAACTTGATTTCTTGGAAACAAGCTGTATTGGATGTCAAAATCATGTTTGTTTGAATACATACAATGGAATGGGTCATTAATCCAAACACGCCTGTAATGTGGAGCTTACAGCTTATGCAGGAGCTACAGTGAAATTAATAGGAAAGGCATGTAGTTAGGAGAGTGAGGAAATCTGGTCCCACCGTAGATTCTAGGAGTTTAAAAGGTCAAATAAAAGCTGCAAGAACCACAACAAGAGAATATTTATTTTTCTGTATTGTTATTGGAACCGTCTGTCCCCCCAAAAAGAGTAAAACAGAGCCCAGAGGAAGAGTGCAAGAGAGTGATAAAGTTACGTGACATGATGTATTTGCAAATCTGTTTTGAGTGACTGAAAAATTGCATGGTCAACTGACTTCCCCATGTGCGTGCTCTCTCTCTCTCTCTCTCTCTCTCTCTCTCTCTATCTTTCTCTGTCACACACACACATACACACACACTATTTATGAAGGCTTCCAACTTGGCCTTAAATATCTGTCTGACACACAGACAGACACAAACACACACACAATAGTCAAGCAAAGTATTAGATATTAGAGAGAAACATAAAAGAAAGTGAAATAAAGCCAGTGAAAATAAGGGATGTTTTTGAAGAAAAAAGGAAGAGGAGGAATCTTGCTTGAGAAAGACAATGACAAGAGACAAAAACCCAAAAATGTCAGGAATTGTAATTAAGAAAGTGTGGGACAAATTTCTAATGTTCCAAATAAGAATTAAAAATTCCATGGTACTCAGCAGCCCTGAGAGAATGATAGCCGTGTGCACGTGTGTGTACACGTGTGTTTACACATGTGTGTGTGCGCATGCATAGCTTCATGAACTACCTTGAGGACGTTGCTGAGTTGACCGTTATGTGAAAGCAAGTAAAATTTCCCATTCTTTTCAGCCTAAAGTGCACTGGACAAAACTTTTATTGTTCTTACTATTACAAATATATGATGTATGATACATTTGAGGAAAAAAGTGACTGAAAAAATGTAGATCTGTTTAGATTAAAGATGATTAAACCTATTTTGAGACATTTGTTACTCGTTTTAAGCTTTATATATATATATATATGTGCGTGTGTATATATATATATATATACACACACACACACACACACACACACATATATATATATTACATTCAAGCTTGAAATAAGCTTGTACTACATATATATATATATATATATATATATATATATATATATATATATATATATATATATATGTTTTATAATCATATACTTGGTTTAAGGTAATCTTATATAATAAGAAATACTAAAATTCTAATTTGACCCTATTCAAAATATTTTCCCTTACTAAAATGTCATTTTTTTGTAGTGTGTTATAGACACAAGAGCCCTTTACTCCAACCCAGTCTTTAATTATCAGAAATGTAAACATGAAGGAATTCAATACAAAAAGGTCTGCCAGATACTATTTTTTTTGGAGGAGAAATCTTGCAATCTGCTCCAAAAAAAAGTATAATTGCACCAAAAGAAATGAAGCAAGAGTAAATCTGTTAGCCAAGATGGAGAAACCTTTTGACAACAGGTAAAAAATAATTAATGTTATAAACATGTAAGTTTTGGAGTTTTGGATCAGTGATGACAACAACAAGTAACTGCCCACTGAGTGTATGAGGTCGTCTGTCCACTTTTCTGGCCACAAGCTTTAGAATCTTAAAGGTGACTCTCAGCACATCTGTATACGTATATGCACTTCCATTCAGTGGTTTCCAGAAGAAAAGCAAACTGTTGGAAACCATGACACAATGAACTTTTTGGAGCAAGATTTATGTAGTAATTCCTAGAGGTCTACGAGACTAAGTAGATATACAGTGCTTGTTAATTGGTTAGCCAGATTAGCCAATGGATTTTTGGGACACCCTGTATGTGCTTTTAGCAGTTTGAAAACTGAATACAAAGTGAATACTGAATTTAGAAAGTGGGTAAGCTGCTCTACATTAAATTTATGATCGTGCCATTAGTCATTGATGAGATATTCTGCTGTTCTGCTTTAGAAGGCAAAAGGGTTATTATCCAAATCAGCTGCTTCAGTCTTATCCACAAACAGCTTTTGTTTCAGATACACAACTGATGCCTATAATACACTGTTTCCTAAACTCCCAAAATGTTAACACTTTTTCTGTATCATGTTTGACGTCTGATTGGTTTAGACACACTGGAAGCTGTGACAACAATTATGGTCTGCCTGGGGGGTCTCTGAGGTCTAGTTTGTGGAAACATTCAAGGTTCAAGGTTTGTTTTTCTTTTTTTTTTTTTTGCTGATAGAGAATAGATGCTAATCATTTCAGGTAAAACTGACGAGCCACAGGGACACTAAAGAAGTCATGTCTATATGTCGCAGATAACAGATTCAAATATACTGTAATGGCTATAGAGAAACAGTATGCATTCTTTATCTAAATGATAAAAAAATTATTGCAGTGATATGGTGGTCTAGTGTGTAGTGCTGCCACCTTATAACTTCAGAGTCCCTGGTTCCATCCTGTGCTTGGGTTACTGTTTGTGTGGGATTTCTCTGGTTTCCTCCCAAAGACTTGCAGGTAGGTGAACTGGCTATGCTAAACTGAAATTTTATGAAAGGGTGTGTGTGTGTGTGTGTGTGTGTGTGTGTGTGTGTGTGTGTGTGCATATCACAGTGTTCATTTAGAGCTCTTAAACCACCATGAAACCGCAGTTTATTACCACAAGGTTGCCATCAGAGCTACTACACCTACTTAGCATATCTAGCATATATGAAGCCCATTAAATTAGTCACAGATCACTTGTTTTTAATTATCTCTATTTTCCTCCAATCACCAACAACTAGTAGAGGCTTCCCATGAGCTTGCTTCTTTGCGTTGTACCAATAATGAAGTCATCACCTCATGACTGTGACCCCATATGGGTAGCCAGGAATAGGCCCCTCCTGTGTCATGTTCATCCTCTTTCCCATTCAAATGTTGCCACAGAGTTGAGGAAGTAGACTCAGAGATGCTGAAATATAGTGGTCTATGTATATGGTTTTGTGCCACAACTTAAGAAGTACAAACAACTGGTCCATAGTGTCACTAGCTCGACTTGCCAGACTTCTTGCTTTCCCAGAGTCCAGTACTTTATGCAGCCCACTTTCACAGGAAAAGGGGATTTGACTGTGTGGATAACCATAGATCCTGAAGTTTGTAGCCAGAAAAGTATACAAAAGACATGAGGCATCTAAGGCCTGACTATCTGACATGTGACTTATGGCCTGACAAAATAATACCATGTAAGTAATAATCACTTATCACGCTGGAGGAAAGCATGCAAGACCATTTCAACACACGCGCAGCTACATGAGATAACAAACAAGTGAGAGCACACGTGCAAGTTCATACCCACATATGGAAATATACCATACAAATGTTCCATATAATAAACTCTCACTACACACACAAAGAAATCTGACATAGCCTGACCAAGCCCTTGACACAGATACACATGTTTCAGTTTGGTTTGTGGAGTGAGTAATGGTCTGATCTCAGTTCCACATTCATCACCTCTCCAAACATTTTGATAAGGACACGAACTCTGGTCCTCCACTGGTTTTGACAGATGACCGCAGGCTGACTGTTGACAGCCGGGCCGCTGGGTTTCTCACACAGCTATGAGACCTGGCCCTATTTGGTTCTGAACCTTGCAAGCTTTATTTGCTTGGCCAGAATCCCATTGATCCCAATCTCGTCTCTGCCCAGGTCATGACCTGGAATGAAAAACCTTCCGGTTTTCTGGGTAATAACTTCCGGACATTTTGATAGCTGTAATTTTGTGTCATTTCAGTCATGGAAAAACTTACAAACGAACTCCAGATATGAAAAGGTTGTCTGAGTGCATGTGAGTAAAGTCTGTAGTGAAGTGATAGTCATTTATTAAGTGGATTAAAGGCTGAACTAAATGAAGGTTAAAAATTAGTAAAGAGCAGACACACATTCAGGGTTCTCTAAACAGAGCTGTTGAATGATTTAGCATGACAAGCATTTGGTATGAAAACAGTCCTTGCCATGCACACACACACACACACACACACACACACACAAAGGTAGAAAGTGTGTCTGAAATTACATGTTTACAGGTTTATGTTTGACTTTCATTGTGTGGGCGGATTACCTGCAGTGCAACACAGTGTTTGAGATATTTCCCTCCAAACACTACACAGTGTCACACATACTCAATATTCCAAGATTCATTTTTTAGGGAAAAAAAAAAATCACATTAGGCTGTAATACTTGTAAAATAGCCCAGCTCCATTTCTTAATCACGTCTCAAAGATTCAAGAATCTTTTAAACAAGCAAATGTTCTACCTCTTTTTCAACGAATTCAAAATAAATACAAATTGAAGAAGACAAGAACTTAACTTTGCCCTCACAGATGTTCCTTCATTACGATAAGTAAAAAAAAAAAAAACTCAGATAGTCTATCTTAAGCTATTAATAAAACCGTTTACCCCTTTCTGCCTGTGATACAAATATAAATATTCTCTAATACCTTCTCCAAGAGCTATTGGATCCTTGCAGTAATATTGTAATATTGCAATTTCCTATTATATAACACACTCACAATTTTTTTTACTTCCCAGATAACACAGTGCTCTTAATTGTCCCTAGGGATGAATGTGTGTGAACATGTGTTTTTGGAGCCTGTGATGGTCCTATCCATGGTGTATTCCTGCCTCGCTCCCAGATTACTCAGGATTAGTGATGGGAAGTTCGGATCATTTTACCGACTCGGACCTTTGAGTCTCGTTCAGCAAAATGAACGAATCTTTTTTCGAGTCATTTCGTTCATTTCGTTCATTTTAGCAAAATATAATTAAAATGTTACGTGTTACTTCCCTAACACATCTACTGCTTACACAAACGTTGATCACACTACAAACAAGACAAAACTATAATGCTATAAGAAACAGAAAACATTAATTCATTGTTTACCTGGATCTTTAGTCTATGATTAGCTCACCTCACCTCTTATCTGACAAGTCTTCGGGTTTGAGTCGGTTGTTCATCACTTGACAGCCCCATAAGCTTAACCAATGCAGTCTGAGCCGGAAGGAGAATTTATTAGTTCATCTCTCGAGTCTTTCGAGTAGTTCCAAACAAACGACTCAAACCCAAAGACTTGAGAGATGAACTAATCAATTCTCTTTCCGGCTCAGACTGCATTGGTTAAGCTTATGGGGCGGTCACGTGATGAACGAATGACTCAGACTCGAAGACTCGAAACAGGTGAACTAATTCCAGTACAGAGTACAGTATCACTCTCTGAGACGACTCGTTCTTCCCGAGTCACATTAAAGATTCATTCAGAATGAACGAATCGTTCAAGAACGACCCATCACTACTCAGGATCGGCTTTGGATCCACCGCGACCCTGACCAGGATAAAGCGCTTACTGAAGGTGAATGAATGAATGAATGAATGAATGACTGGAATTCTGTTTTTCACAGATAAATTGTAAAATAGAGGTACATTTTACTTTTTTCACCTGGAAACCAAATTCTGGGGATGCAAACTTTCACACTCCACTGTACACATGCAGGCAAGCATACTAAAGGATCATACAAACGACATATAAAAAATACAAAATGACATGAAAAAATCGTTTCTTGGTAAGACATGCAGCCTTTCTCTCATTAACTGCAGCACAGATAAGCACTCCCTGATTCAGACTGGTCTGCTCTAAATCAAATATAACTGTACCACAAACTTTGGCGTGTATTTTTATATTTCTGGACTTGCACACAAAATGTAAGACAACACAAACCTGGATCAACAGACTGGAAAACGAGTCAATTACACAAAGTGTACACAATCATATTTTCCCACACTATTTGTTGCCCTTTTTAAACATGAAATGCAGCCCAGTACGCCAAACATTGGCTTTGGTGACATAGCTTGTGATTTGATCAAAATGAGTGAGGCTTTCTTTTCTTATTTTTAGCCTCACTTCAGAAAAACAGTCAATACACACCTCATGCCAATGAGCACAACATAACCCACAGTTAGTGATAGCCTCTAAATATGTTAAAGGTTTTTCTAGATGAATCTACTTCTGCTTCTAAAAACAGAATATATATATACTGTTTTATTGATTTAAATGCAACACAGCATCACTGCATGCACATACTAAGGGCAAAATCGTAACTGAAATAAAGGAGCTGCATAGCCAATTATAGCCAGAGGCGTCCTACAGAGAATTGTACAATATTTCAACACATGGCTTTGATGTGAACACACTCAACATTCTTCTGCCCATCCTCTCACTCTCTGTCATGTCACAAGTCATCTTCTGATTTTATGTTTGTTTTTTCTTTTACCAGCCTGATATTTCAAAAAGCCTGAGGCTTGAATAAAATGTTCATGGCCCTTTAGAGAATTACAAACTCCTCATTAACATCTGTCTATTTCTAAGGAACTGAGATCTACATGAGAAATGAAGGCAGCCAGGAAAAAGGTCACCTGAAGCTTTTTGGCTGAGAGAGAGAGAGAAATTGAGAGGAGGTGGGAAGAGATATAACAGGGGTATAACATTTCAGATGGCTCATGATCAAACATACATTGTGATGTATACATTTTTAAACTTTATTAAAACTATACAGTGTTGGTGCGTGTGTATCTATACTCAGATATCTGACTTGGTTGTGTATGTTTCACAGAAAGTAATGTTATTTCATCAACGTTATTTCAACATTAAACATAAATATAATGGATAAAACATGCAATAAAAAATACAAAATTTTAATTGTTGACAAATTGCTGTGGTATAAGAGGGAAAAAACATTTCAGTGGTTGCCAAAATACAGGCAATATTTCTTTAAAACTGCAGACTCATTTGATCCATTACATGCTTTTGTACACGTTTCTGGACACAAACATCAGAATCTTGAAGGTTGCAATCTGATTGACTTTCTGCACTTCCATGTGCTGGTTTCCGAAAGGAAAACAAACTTTTAAACACTCTGAAAAAAACAACTCTTTGAATCAAGATGCAGTGACCAAATTGCAAAGAGAGTTCATGTTATTATGTGATTAAAAGAGTCCTGCATGCCAGCATGCTACTGAAAAAGCTTGGTCATCTACACTGTCAGTCAAACGGCCTCTCCCTGGGAACGTAGGTAGTTCTTGGCCTCATTAATGACAACATGTACCAGACTCTCGCAAATCTGTCTTGAATATGAATTGTGCATGAATTGTGTTATGGAAAAATGATAAACAAATCAAAACCAATTTATACTTTAGATTCCTCGAATTAGCCGTGGTGACAATTTTGCCCATACTTGGCATTACTTCTGTCAGCCTCACAGTGGACAGCTAACCACATTTTTGTTTTGGAAATAAATTCATATCAGTTTACTACTTATCTTTGTCATGCAAACAAATTTTTAAGCACAAGACACTGGATTCAGTTGTCTTTAGAATCCCTCTGTAAACTATTAACAGTAATTTATGTAGAATAAAAAACAGTTTAATATGCACGTGGTGTAATGCCATGAATCCACTTGCACATTTTGTCTCCCCTTGTTTTTTGTTTTTTATAAGGTATATATATATATATATATATATATATATATAGCTGCTATATCTCTGCATGCTGCATAGTACATACATTCATAGTAATTGCCTGGTCAAGGTCTCAGTGCTAGTTTGGTTATATTTTGGGAAATAACACCAACTAAATTTGTTAGAAAATATCAGGGGTATTCGAGCAATGCTGAACTGTCAGAGTGAGAATTTTTCTGACAGCACTGGCATTTCCAGTGTTTCACGTGTTGTTTTAACCATTTTCAATGGAACTGTCATAAATATATTTTACTTACTATGCATGTTGAAGTTATTAATATAGCAAGATTAGTTCGAGGTAGATCATGTCTTAAATAATTAAATGACAAATTTTGACAAATCCACCACTGTTTCTAATACTGTCTGACATCCAGCCAAAATACATGAGCATGTCACAGTTACGTTAACTGTACAGAACTAGCTATGCCACTGGCACAAGAGCAAAGTTTCCTGATCTCCTCAAATCATAACTTGCACAACCAATTCACAATATGAATGCAGGATACAGTACGGGTCCATGGAAGCCATTTTGTGTGCAGGTAGATGAAAGCAAGTGTAACCCTGACCTTAGCTGGTGCCACCATCATGATGGAAATTTCCAGTCGAGCTACTTTGCTGTTTAAGGAGTGTTTGAAGGAGGAACAGATGAGAAATAATAAATACAGTTGAAGGTACTGTCAAAGGGATTGACTGTGAACAGAAGGATCAGAAATAAATACCAGCCATCTGCTTCGAGAAGTTGCACTCTGAAGTGTTGTTCCTACACACACACACACACACACACACACACATGAAAGTAGAATTTGTCATGTCAATATCACGTACAAATGGTGAAAGACTCACATACAGTTGACTGCAAAAGTTTTCACCCCTCTCCTTCCACAACAACATTACAGTTTATCTACACTACAGAATTCCATGTGTATTAAAAAAAAAATACAATAGCCTTAATGATACAGCAGTTGAGCATGATTTATCTTTATAAGCAGATCTTTATCTTTGATCTTTATTAGTGAGCTCAAAAGTTAGCATTCCCTCTAGTCAGTGTATCTCAATGTGCCTCATTGATGTTTCTAAAGACATAAAACAGTTAACAGTGTACTTTGTTAATGCATATTCAATGCACAAAAAGTTTAAACAGGCTCAAACTTTTAAGACAAGTCAAGAGCTGATAAGAAAGGTCAGGGAGACAGCTATGACAAGACCTTAACCAGAAATTATTGGCCTTTTCTTAGTGCTGTAAAAAACTATCTGTGTGTTTTGAGAGACTGTTACCAGCGGTGCAAACTAGAAGAAAAATGAGTGAAAATAAAACTGACAGAGAGATTCACCAAAAAATACAAAGCAAACAGTAGGAGACAGGAAAAACTCCTTAGGGACAAAAGTCTATATTTATAATAACATTCAGAAATCTCATTCTGATATCTTAACACACTTTTCACTACTTGTGTTACTTTTGTTATGTCTGTGAAACCAAACTCACATAAATAGTTTGTTGGTTTTATCGTTTTGCGTTAAGCATTTAAGCACTTAGCTCTAAATGCCCTTACATAACGGTCAAATACATTTCACTTGTGATCATATGTTTTTCATATATGGTTAGGTGATCATGTGAAAAACGTGGATGTTCATTTCAAACTGTTATGCCTTGAAATTACATGAGAACTTAAGTAAACTCACATGTGATATTATGAGTTGGCGATTTAAGTCATCGACTTAAGTCCGAAAATTAAGTCAATATTTATGTAGGGAAAGTTATGTGTATTTAAAGTCAGTTATGCAGCTGCATAATTTGATCTCCTGGGCTCCCGTTTGGATTTTTCAAATGACCTGCCTGTACTCCACGCCTGCGAGGTTTTCAATAGCTTCTAAACCACCACTTTTAAACACAAACACTTTCCTTTAATATATAAAATAGGAATAGAAAATGCTTACAGAAGACTGGAATAAGTTTTTTTCTGTTTTGATGCCAATGATATAAAAAGCAAGTGACAATTTAAAAATGAGAAATAAAAAAGACTAATATAATGATATATAAATGAGAAGTTGGCATCCACTGAAGTAAACATCTAATAGGAGTCTTATATATGGCCAGTATATTGCTGCATGAATAGTCCGAACTGTAATGATTACATTAATCATTTGGCTTATAGATTCCTCCCCCATTATATGGCAGCTTCTAAAATAGCACTTGATCCAGCACATCCTATTATTTTGTATTTTATTTTTTATATCATGCTCCGATAGTTATTCATACACACAAATTAGTGAAGCTATTACACACTAAATTGAGGTCATAAAATCCTTATGTGTACATGGGATATAAACTATTTTATCACACTTTTAATTCACTGTTTTGAGTTGTCAAATTAATAAAATAACATCAATACTTTTATTAATTCATTGTGCTCCCCTGTAAAGAAAACATGCCCATGCTTTGACGGATAATTTGATTTAGCACTCATCTGCAATGCTTACAGCTCACTTTAAGTTCATTCATAAGTTCATAAATCCATAAGTTTATCCATAAAAATTCACTCCTCAAGATAAGCAATGTCTCCGCTTAAGATTCTCCTCCGATACCCTTTATGACTGTAAGGATGATTAATTTTGGTATTACATCCTCACTGCACATGCTTAACTCAACTCTGAATATGGCCTAGTGTGAGAAATATGTAATAATTAAAACGACTGCATATAAAAAATTACCATGCGAAAATAAACAAATCATATGGAAAAAATTCTCTACATGTGAAAAATGTGTGAAACATATAAAGTGTCTCATGAAGTGTACATTTATGTATGTATGAAGTTTGTAAAAGTTTTCTGTTAGGGAGTGACAAAGCCACAAAAGGTGAGGTTGTCATTTCGTTTCATCATTCCCACAGATATGTATTTAAAAAAAAACTATGATGATCAACAGAGGATCAGCATTAATTAATGCTGACGTTCTGCATATAGTCAGAAATGAACTCATCTTACAGACTTGGAGCTGTCATCTGTACAGCACTTTCATTAAAGCATTCAATGGAAACGTTAACTAAAGCTATTTGTAAGTGATTTATTTTGATTTCCCTTGATGCTTTTGATAGAAAAGACATTTTCTGAATTAATAAATTATTCATCCTGCTGCCTGATGCATATATATTGGATATTAAAATGTGCGGAGAAGTTTGGACAGAGGACAACTCTTTTTGTTGCTTGGTCTGCAATGTAACTACAAAGTGTTCCTACTTCAAATTAGGAGCTCAGGACACAAACATAGACATCCGCTAATAATGTTTAGTACAGTATGGAGAGAGAGAAGGACAGTGAGAGAGAGAGGGCATAACCCACAATAACTCGATTATTAGCTATAAGAGAGGTAGAGGCGGATGAGCTGAGGGACACTTATTGCCTCTCCTCTCATTCCCTCTCTCTTTCTGCCTCTCACTCTGTCCCTGATCATCTCCCATTAAAGACACATTTTCGCAGTTTTTTTTCTTGAGGTCTTGGTACAGCCCACGCTTCACTAACCACACTTCTCTGCTGCTACGCTTCTGTTCATTTTGTTCATATCTTAGCTCGAGGTGAGGCTTCAGTGTGTGTATGAGTGTGAGTGTAATGTGTGGCGTGTACTTTCCGTAGTCGTGATGTAATTACTTTTTCTCTTAACAGGCCTGTCAGATTAAAGTATGATTTATTTGAGCACAAGCTGAAACAAAAGTAAGGGTGATTGCACACACACACACACACACACACACACATACTGCAAACTCTGGGCAGTGGTACACACATATTAAGTTTTAAGCCAAACTTCTGATAGTTTTGTTCTAATGTCAAAAACTCTCTTATACTCAACTGCACCAAACTTTGAGAACCGTGAGGCGGGAACACTCACTGGATGAGATGCCAGTTCATCGCAGGGCACCATGCACACACACATTTTAAACCTAGGGGCAATATATCATTGCCAGTCCACCTACAGGCATGTTTTTGGAAGGCAGGTTGAAACCAGAGAATCTGTAGGAAACCCACATCAACACTCTGAGAATGTGTCTGAGAAACTCCAGACAGACAGTAAACCAAGCTCAGGATCGAACCAGGGACCCTGATGCTGTGAGATAACAAGATTACACCATCACTGCACCACCTTATTGTAACTTATATTACCTTATAGTGCCTCAAAGTACCCCCAGGGGAATGTGTATGCCCATCTGAGAACCGCTGTACTAACAAAGAAACATATGTTCTCCAGGACTGAGGTACAACATCACTGTACAATTTCTTTTCCTAATTTTTCTATTTATTTTTTGTTTGGATATCCTTCCCTTTAAGGAATGGTCTAATTAATCCATACACATGTTTGCCACTTACAAATTATAGATATATAAATCATGAATTTATTTATTTTTAGTAACTACTTACAGAGCATGTATACATCCTTTATACTATGTCAGTCCATCACACATAAACACACATTCACACACCTAGTAGTACCCAATTCTCCTCCGGGCATGTTTTTGGAAATGGAGGAAACCAGGAAGAACAAAACTCCACACAGACATGAGGAAGAGCTCAGGACTAAACCCCAGACGTGGAGCTGTGAAGCATCACATACTGTATATAAATCAAATCAGCTGTTTAACAGTTCATTATGGCTGCCACTGCACCAGACTTTCACTTGAATTTTTACAGATAGAAGCACAGTCTCTGAAAAACAACAAATCACACAATTGTGGGAAGTGTATAATGATTTCTAGCTTACCTAGTGCTAATTGGTTGTTTATTACGTGTTAGCTATACATAGTTAAAGCCAGTGTCAAACTCAAGATGCAAAATTTGGACACCAAATATGCCACATTGGCGGATCATGTGAAGTAATGGAAAACTTGTGTTAACTTACTTTTTTCCCCCAAACTATTTCTTTAATTCAATACTGAGAATCAAGCAAGAATCAGTCGTGGCAAAAAAGACATTCATGCCCTCAGAAGAACTTTCGTTGGTTTGTCACTTATTATTAATCAAGCGGTTCGTTTATGGACGCGCTCATTTATGGATTTGATTTAAGCTTAACAACGTTTGTCCAGACGATGTAGAACAAAATCAGAAATGCTTAAAAGACTAAAGAAGAGTTATTGAGTTAGGAAAGAATCTGCTAAAGAATTTTATAGCTGCATGTTGACGTTTTAACATTTTGGAAACACTTGTGTAACGCAGTACAATGCTACAACTTTAATCTCTTGTTATATTAATAAAGAGCCCTGGCGAGACACAGAGTGCATCAATTGCATGTAAATAAGCTCTAAACGTGATGGCAACTGAGCATAATAAGCAGACAAGCAGAACAGATGCCAGACACTGCTGAAACATCTCTCGTTTTAAATCTGTGTAGCTCCAGCTGATGTATTTGACTGAAACAGTTACAAGCAGTCTCTTGTTTAAAGCGAATGGGCTCTTTCTTCACCTGATTTTTTTTAAGCATAGACTCCTTTTTTTGCTAAGTGATGGAATGAGAAAAGACGTTCGGTGTCTGGAGGTCCATTAGAATGACACTGAATTGAGTGGAAATTGAGTAGTCTATTTTCAAGCAATGCTTATATATATATACATCCTACACACAGCTGGGGTTCATCAAACCACTCATGACCCCTAAAGGCCCCTTAATGACAGTTTGAAACACACACACATACCAGCCTTTTCTTAACCAATTGTTGTGAGTTCACAAGTTTTACAGAAATATTGGAAGAAATTATAAAAATGATATAATTATAAAATGGGGGTAAGTTTAAATGCCAAGGAATTCAAAGGAGAATCTCAAGGATTGTTCAAAAACAATATAAGAACTATTTCAAACTTAAGTTAAAAAAAAAAAAAAAAAAAACTGATGATGCCAGATAACTGTGCTGCCCCTGAGTTAGGACTCATCAATGGGATTTTTCTGCTAACATTAAATTACAATAATTAAATAATCAATTCAGCTAGATTAATGTTTACTTGTACAACACTTTCAACAATAGACATTATCACCAAGCAACTTTACAGAAGTGTAGATGTAGATTTAGATCCCAAATGAACAAGCCAAAAGTGACAGGCAGGAGGAAGAAGCAAGGCCCATATTCACAAATTATTTTAATTTAAGCCCTTTCTACAAAGCCCATATTCATAAATCATCATTATAAATCATCATCTTATAATTCTTGGTAAGTTGGTTGATAATGTGACTATTCATTATAATGCCATGTGCTGTACTGAACAATCTTTATAACTAATGATGACCTAATTATAAAGCAACTGTAATATTTGGCATCCTCATTATTGATAAGTTGTAAGACACTGTTAAGTAATTTTGTAACAACATGATGTGTTGTTGTCAAGGAATTTCATGATAGCACATTATTAGAGCTTTATGATGCATTATTAGAGTTTATAAAAATGCCTACAATGAGGTACAAAATTTACACAGGATTATAAGCACAGTTATGATGAATGATGACGTTATAATGAAAAGGCAGCTTCATCGAAAGTTTTACAGGACAGTCTTTATGATTAGAGCAGCAGGTCTTAGAAGGTACAAATCCACAGAATCTAGGCGAGATTATCCACTGAAGCAAGGATTAGATGTAATTGGGCTTAAACTGGTTTTGGAATGTGCAAATCTTTAGGTTGTCCATGTGGGATGAAATTCCAAGCAGAAGTAGAGCTTTGGGATAAATCAGGCAGGTCAGAAGGGTGAGCTGAGCCACAGCAGTGTCAGGATCTGGCACTGACTATTAGAATTAGAAATTAAGTAAATTTAATTTAAATAAAGCACTGGCTCTACGGACTGATATTTTCCAGAACATTCGTATTTTCCAAGTGTTTTCTATCTATGGCTGGACAGCCAGGACTTCCAGGACCAGGATTGTGTGCTGCTTTTTTTTTCTTTCAGGAAGATCAAAAAGATCAGGCAACACACTAATCACGCAGAGATACACACAGACACAAGTTACAGTTTCCTAGTCCTCACTTTAAATTCCGAGTGACCAAAAAAAAATTAATTAAATCTACAGCAAATAAATCAACAAATCTAGATGAAAGTGCTAGAAAATATTTGCAATATTTGAGTTCAAGTCTTTTATTTATCTAGCACATTTAAAAACACCAAATGTCAGTCAAAGTGCTGTAGAACAAAATCAAGTAGTGCAAACAGCAATTAAATAAAATATGAATAATAAATTAATAAAAAAAATAAAAAGCATAAAAAGGCAAAACCACAGAGGACAAAACAGAAGATATTAATGTTTAGGGAATGTCCTGTTAAATGCATAAGTTAAGCAGCTTATTAGTCATATCTGAAAGCTTATTGTTCAGTAAATACAATGACACTAAAAGGAAAAGTGTGTAGTTACAAGAGCATGGAATTTAAGCCCAGACCTGCTGATGGCTCCTGAGAGATTCAGGGTTAAACCTTTGTTTTCCTGCTCACTTGCTCAGGGTGATTTATGAAACATGCCGACTGTAGTGTGAGATTGCACAGCGTTATATAACAGTACACTGGAGAGAGGGAGTTGATGTTTGTGGTGATGTAGCGGAACGCACACACGCACACACACACACACAAAAGGAGTTGTACTTCTCTAATGTCTGAACTGAAAAGCTCTACTGATTCCCCCGTTTCCCAATCCAGCCCTCAGGAATTCCTACAGACAGTCCAGGTTCTGCTTTCTCCCCCTCTATTCTTAAAACACATCCACCACCATGTCAGGAGTCGTCAGCTCACTGACACTGTCCTCTTACAACGTCTCTCACACAGGCAGATTATGTTCCTTATTTATTTGGATACATGCTGCCACTTTCACCATAAATAAACGCCGCAGGAGTCGAATCAACACACTTCACACTGAGTTTTCTCTTTCCTCCCTAGCGAAACTCAGTTCACTAGAGTCTTATGTTTATATTAAAGAATCCCAGTTTGTACTAGAAATCCCAGTTTGTACTGGAAAATCAGCCTCTGTGGATTACTTTAAATGTGTTCTTTAAAATGTATTTTATGTCGACTTTATATTTCTATAGTTCTATTTTCTGTTTTATCTTTTGCATGCCAATTCATCTCATCTGATCTCATCTCATCATTTATGTTCTGGTGCAATTTTTTAGATTAAAAAAAATCTAGATTGTTTATTTTAAACCATTAATTTAATTGTTATTTATTTGTTTGGTCTGATCATGCATCATGTGTTTATTTATTATTTGTTTGTTTATTAGTTTAGTTTGATCATGCATTATTTATTTATTATTTGTTTGTGTGTTTGTTTATTTGTTTGTTTAGTTTGATAATGCACCATTTATTTATTTATTTATTTGTTTGTGCTTGTGTTTTGGTTGATCCTGCATCCATTTATTTGTTTGTTTGTTTGTGTGTTTGTTTATTGTTTGATCTATCTACCTATCTATCTATTCATTTATCCATTTGTTTATTTATCCATTTGTTTATTTATCAAATCTAATTATTTACTTACCAGCATTTTTAAAAAAAAAGGTTCCCCTATGGTGCTTTAGATGATTACGAATTCTAGCTTCCTTAAAGGGTTTTACTAGGAACCTTCTCTGAAATTCTAAGCCTCTGTTCTGGGGCTCTACATGAAACATTTAATGGTTCCCCAGAGGGACAAAGCAAAAACCCTTGAAGAGTGTACCTTCTATTCATTTATTCATTTATATATTTATTCGTCTGAAGTTACATTAGGCCATTTCATGGCCTGTGAAAAGTTGGTGTGCTCTCTTCTAAGCACACACACACACACACACACTAACCATAACCATTTTTGTGAGGACCTGCCAAACATCCCAGCAGTGTTCAAACTGTCATGCATTCCAGTCATGCACACACACACACACACACACACACACTATACCTATCCACTGTCTTGCTATCCTTCTGAGGCTCTTTTGGTTCATTTTTTCTTTTAATAAAAGCAAAAAAAAAATTTTCCTCAAGGAGACCAGCCAAATTTCCCCACAAGGTCAAAACCTTCAGATATTCCTATCCTTATGGGGACGTTTCGTCCTCACCCAGATATAAGGACATGCGTACACACACATACACACACACACACACACACAGGTTTCAATTAACTGTAACATAAATTCTATAAATTATAGCTGTTTTTGTTTAAACAAACAAATATTTTTGTGAGGACGAACACTGCCCAGCTCGACAGGTTTCTGACTTGTTTAAAACGTTTTAGGATGTTTGGTTTTTTTTTGTTTTTTTTTTTCCCTTGTGCTCAGTGACGATTAGCGCCTGGACAGCCGGGGAGGGGGAGGAAGGGCGGAACTGTACGGCTTCCCCTTTTTAAACACAGACTGGCAGGGAGTTGGATTCAGAAACTGCACTATGAGTCCGGTAGCACTGAGCAAATGACGGTGAATGTGATCTGTGTGCGCGCGCCTGTGCCTTGACTGTGCCTTTTGCGCGCGTCCAAGACGCAGGAGACGTTAGGAGAATCCCTTCTATAAATCCCTTCTATTAATCATTACGCATGACTGACCGGATGGCGCACGCCGGACCAGGGCTCTGTGCTCCCCTGCCGGAAATCGGTCCACACGGGAACGGCATGCACAGTAACCGGACCCTGTGCCTGAATGCCTCGGATATGCACGCAGCTGGAAACAGGAGCCTGGCGGCGAACAGCAGCGGCGATCCCTTTGGCCGTAATGAGGAAGTGGCCAAGCTGGAGATCACTGTGCTGAGCTTGACCTTCCTGGCGGCGGTGGCGGGCAACGTGAGCGTGCTGCTGGCCGTGCGCAACGCAGCCAAGAAGAGCTCGCGTGTGCACCTGTTCATCAAGCACCTGAGCCTCGCCGACCTGGTGGTGGCCTTCTTCCAGGTTCTGCCGCAGCTCTGCTGGGAGATCACGTTTCGCTTCTACGGACCCGACTTCCTGTGCCGCGTGGTGAAGCACCTCCAAGTGCTCGGCATGTTCGCCTCCACCTACATGCTGGTGATGCTCACGGTGGACCGTTACATCGCCATCTGCCACCCGTTACGGAGCTTGCAGGGTGCCACGCGCCGCGCGCGCCTCATGATCGCGTGCACGTGGCTGTGCAGTGTTGTGCTCAGCACCCCGCAGTATTTCATCTTCTCTCTCAGCGAGATTGAAAGCGGCTCGGACGTGTACGACTGCTGGGGTCATTTCATCGAGCCGTGGGGCGTGCGCGCCTACATCACCTGGATCACCGTGGGCATCTTTCTCATCCCGGTCGCCGTGCTCGTCGTGTGTTACGGATTTATCTGCCGCAGCATCTGGAAGAACGTCAAGTGCAAGACGAAGAGCGGCGCGGCGCACGGCACGAGCGCGCTGATCGGCAAGGCGTCGGTGAGCAGCGTGAGCACCATCTCCCGGGCCAAACTCCGCACCGTCAAAATGACCTTCGTCATCGTGCTCGCCTACATCGTGTGCTGGGCTCCGTTCTTCATCGTGCAGATGTGGTCCGTGTGGGACGAGAATTTCTCTTGGGACGGTGAGTGTTCAAGTGCGCAACGAAATTACGGTGCACTTCAGGTTTCCACCTGATTTGCTATCCAATTCATACAAATGTAGACGTTCTCAACTTTTATCATAGCTTTTCTTAATTTATCTGCTCAGATTTGCCATTTAAATCGTGTCGATTTGTATGTTTGTCAATTATTTTTAAAATTATTTAGTAAAAGGTTGTGCTTAACGGTGGCATCAGTCTTAATGCTGTGTATTTGTTGTCTATCCTTCAGCAAATGTCTCATTAAGTGGTTTTAAAAACAGAAACAAAATTTAAACTATACCATTGGTAGCGTATTCAATTGTACTTGAATTGTTTTTAAGCATTTCCTGTTTGAGCTGAGTGACAATTTAGCAAATTTATTTGTGTTTTTTTTTTATTTATTTTATATTATATATATATATTATATTAAATGTAACCTGAAAAAAAATCACTCACATAGTGGCTGATACACTTTTATATCAAGAGGTGTTTACACATGAAGCCTATAAAATGGTTTGATTGAAGTTTTTCAGTCAAAATAGCAAATTCTTTTGTTCGCAAAACAATTATTTCCCCATTTTTGTATTACTTTCTTGTACACAATGCCACTGATTTAGCATTGACTTTGGTGTATCTGTCTAATTTTTCCATGTTGTGGTTTACAAGGAAAATACTGATCACCTCATTAGACATGCTCTTCCACAACAGAGCATCTTTCATCAGTGTGTCCTGAGGACATGCTGTATTATTAATGACACTTAGCATTGTCCACAAATACAGATGATATGGAGCTTTTATGTACACCTGTATATTAAGCTGTCAAAAATCTAGAGATAATGAGCAGATCATATACACTATAAGCAAACGTGCCTTTAGGCAGCATGTGTAACAGAGAAAGATTCTTATTCATCTCATATGCATTTCCTTCCATCTGTATTTCATCACATTTTTTTCAATATTCTCTTTTCACAGATTCGGAGAATACGGCGGTGACCCTGTCAGCGCTGCTCGCCAGCCTGAACAGCTGCTGCAACCCGTGGATCTACATGCTGTTCGGTGGTCACCTCCTGTACGACTTCCTGCGCTGCTTCCCGTGCTGTCGGAAGCTCGGGCACGGCATCCGTAACGACTCAGACAGTAGCCTGAGGAGGAATACGCTGCTGAGCAAACTACCTGCTGCCTGCACACCCACAAATGCCTCGGACTCATGGAGGGACTCGCACAAGACTAGCCAGTCTGTAGCACAAGACTGTTCCCATAAGGTCAAGCCGTGTGTCCCTGCGGACTCTTCACACAAGAGTAGTCCCAGCATAGACAATCTGAACAAACACAGTCACACCAACCCGGCTCAAGTCCTAGACACAGACAGCTGAAGACTGTTTTTAGTGCACTTTTGTCAACTATGGTTCCATTCATTTGAATGTTTACATTTGCTTGCTGCTCATTCGTGCAGTCATCCAATGAGCCAGTCATACAGCAGCAGTGCAATGCATAAAATCATGCAGATCCAAGTCAAGAGCTTCAGATAATGTTCACATCAAACATCAGAATAGGGAAAACATGTCATCTCTGTGACTGTGACTGTGGCACAGGTTCATCTAAACTAGATAGTTGAAGACATTGCCTGGTCTTTATTCAGTCTTGTCCAGTTTTGGTGAGCCTGTGCCCACTGTAGCCTCAGATTCCTGTTCATGGCTCACAAGAGTGGAACTCAATGTGGTCTTCTGCTGTTGCAGCCCATCTGTCTAAAGAATTGGTGTGTTTTTGAAATGCTTTTCTTCTCACCACGGTTGTAAAGAGTGATTATTTGCGTCAATTCTGGGTGTTTTTTTGTTTTTCGCACCACTCTAGAGTGTAAATTCTAGGGACTGTTGTGCATGAAAAAACCCAGAAGATCAGCAGTTTCTGAAATACTCAATGCCTCCTGACACCAACAATCATGTCACCATCAAAATCACATTTTTCTCCATTCTGATGTTTAATGTGAACATTAACTGAAGCTCTTAACTTGGGTCTGTGTGATTTTATGTGTTACACTGCTACCACATGATTGGCTGATTGGATAACTGCATGAATGGGCAGGGGTACAGTTGTTCATAATAAAGTGGTTGGTGAGTGTATTTTACACATAGAATTGCAGAAAGTGGTGACAGACACATTGAAACATTTGCTGAATAAATAATGTAACTAACTGAAATTACAGTAATGCCTGTCACAAATATTGTAATTCCTAGATAAACTGCTTTAAAAAATGACATGATGAATGTATGTTCCTGTCTATCCATATTTGTCCATCTTTTAATTATATTTTTTTGTGGCTCCACATTTGAATATTGACATAAAAGTAGCTGAAAATACAAAATGATTCACATTGTCTTTTGGGTTTTTGGAAATTCATGTAATTAATGTATGCGAAGCATCTGGATGTAATGTAACTGCTGCTTATGACTGACCAGTGCATTTTGCCTAATGTGGCCGAAAGAGAAATAAGAACTTTACCGTTATTGCTCATTTTTTCTTATATTTTGTCCAGATGTCCTGTCATGTAAAAGTTTGCACAGGCTGTTTTTAAGGTTGCCTATAATTTATGTAACTGTGACAAAGTGTATTGTAACCCCATATAAATCCTATAAATACTTCTAAATATGGTAAACTTTTTGCCTTGACTATCTGCGTTAGGTATATGCAGGCCCATTTCATGCTATAAGCGGTATAAGTAGTTGCTTAAGTCACTCGTTCCACCGAAGGCCGTTTAGTGAGTATGTAGTACCGGGTATTCAACTAAAAATGGTAAAGGTCCAGTTACATAAAATTCCTTGTTTACAAAGGTCTAGATAAGCAACTAACATGACTACATGGTGGCAACAGTTACATAAATCAAAGTTATGTTTTGTTTTATGTTTTGTTTGCTGCTTCACATCTGGTGTTTCACATACTTCTTTCATTCTGTTCATTCTGGTTACATCGTCACTTTTTGTGACAAGCAATGTCATCAGTTCATTAATCAGACAAGTGAGGGTAAATCAAATGAAAAATGGATGAAAGTCTGTGAAAACTCTCCTGTTTCTGACCTAACGTCTCTAGCCCTGTAGCTAGTTTCTGGTTCAATGAGCTGCCTTCAGCTAAAAACTTTAAATAATTTGCTGTAAACTGTAAACAGTGAATCTGCTACAGAAGCCGTGCTGGTTCATGTTTCGAAAATTAGAGTTCGTGAACTGCAACTCTACAAGTTTTTCATATATTTATCTTCTTTGCTACAGTGTTTTTCAGCGATGAAATATATTGTATGGCCAAAAGTATGTGGACACCTGACCATCACACCCATATGTGCTTGTTGAACATCCCATTTCAAAGTTGATCATGTGTTCATGGATCACAGGGGCATTGTCATGCTGGAACAGGTTCCAGTGAAGGGAAATCTTAGCATTACAGCATTCAAAGATTCTAGGCAATTGTGTGCTTTCAACATTGTGGCAACAGTTTGGGGAAGAACCATACATGGGTGCAATGATCAGATGTCCACGTGTCTAAAATCTAGTGTTCTAGAATAAAGTGTGTATTACCAAACCTAGAAATGTCCACGTGTCTAAAATCTCATGTTATGTGTTATGTGATGATTAATGAAACTGCATCACTATTAAGGCAGCAGGTGTGTATATGATTTCTAATTTCACTATCAAGTATCACTACAGAGATACTTACCTGTGTTCAGCGAATGTGAACATTTAGCCAGTCAGATTTTGTGGTGACCTTCTGGTACATATGGCTTATACTGGTATATTGTAAATATGAATGATTTAAATAATCACATAAATAAATTGTGTATATTGAATAAAAGTTGTGATTTTTAAGTTGGATTCAATTGGAAAAAAATTGTAAAATGCCAAGAATATAGAAAAGTTTCACAATATTTCACAATAATGACCAACAGGATGGCTCTCTCTCCAGGAAGGAAGAACATTATGTCCAAAGCATCATCTTTTTATTAATAATACATGCTCACCTTAATATGCACATTTTACACAAAAATTTCATTTCCACCAGAGACGAGGCGTGGGCAGCGGGTGCACTGTGCCTGTGGTGACAGAGGTGATGTAATGAAGCGCAGGAACACCAAGCTCATGTGCTTGACAGATCCACCCTGAAGCTATGGGTATTAAATTAAGCGGCTCTTTGCTGCTTGGTGAAATAGCATAGCTCTTGCCCAGAGCACACAGAGATGGGGACAAGCAGAGCACATGTAACGCATTACAGATTAGAGTCTATGTCTGTACTAGAGCTGGATGGAGTTTTGACCTTGTGTACCTTGGTGTAAAATTCTGCATGAGTAAATTAGCCTTATGTTCATGCTAGCAGAAGACAATGCTCTCGTGTCACTTGGAGTCTCTTGTGGGCGTGTAACGTTGATTACCAGATTAGCAAACAAGCTAACTGTACTAGCTACCTGCACTATCCAAACACACTAACGATCATTGCTCCTTTTTTTGTCTTTTTTTAGTTTTCTTTGTATTTCTTCTTAATGTTTCAATGAACGACACATCCTGCTGTTTAACCTTTTATAGTTACATTTAATTATATAAACAGTTATACTGTTATAACTGTTATAAACAGTCTTTCCCTTCCTCAGTCACTCTTTTTTTCTCTCTAAATTTAATTAAAAAAAAAAAAAAAGTTGTCATGTTACTGAGAAACCCAAAGTCCTGAGGACTTTCCAGTGATGGAAAATTTGCTGACTGTTACAAAGTGCTGACACTGAAGACTCCTTTCATAAATTTTAAATAAACATCTCATAACAGAAAGCTTCACAATATCAGTGATTATGCATTTTAATTTGTGATATGACTTTTATTTTCAGGTCCATGCGATTGAGTTTTTACTATAGAAATGTAAGCATGTTAAAATGAGCACATTAATATAAACCTATTATTTGAATTACAGCTGACACTATTTTCAGAGCCGCTGTTACAGAAAATGAATCAAAACCTTCTGACTGATTAGAATTGAACAGAACTGTGGTATAAAAGTTTCATTCCATCTTTGCATGTCAAACAGTGAATGGGAACTAATTGCAGGTTGCAGGTAGGATCTAAACTAAAGAAACGTTGGACCACAGATGCCGTAGGATTGGTCATTCAAGCCAGTCGTTTGGATTTGTCACTTTACCGGGTCATACCTAATTTGCATAGAACTGAGAGATTCTCTGTGTTGTGCACATACACACGTGAATGATCGCCCGTCGCTTTGTTGCGTGCTGGTGTGAACACAGAGTTGTGTTCTGGTTCTTGGGTTCCAATGCAATATTCCTGGAAAAATGATACAAACTAGTACTTAGTTTACTCAAAGCAACAATATTGAATGTTTTTTTTATCACATCACTGCTGTGTCTGATTGAAAAGAAGGTGTTGATTAATTTTCTATAACTGCAGCTCAGACAGTAATCCAAGCTGTAATCCAAATGATTTTTTTTTTACAGGTTTATATGAATGCACTCATTCTAATATCTTTCTACAAATGTTATTGTTTCTATAACAAGAACTAATTCACCATGTATGGCTGACAGAGTGCATAATCTATGCCTAATAATAAATGGATTTAAAAAATGTTCCTTTAGTTAATAAAGAAAAACTTATAATCCTTGATATAGTGAAACCTCTGTATTTTTGGACGGAGTCTCCAGTGTCAGTGCTTTGTAACAATCAGTACGTTTTTCAGACAATGGAAAGTCTTCAGGATGAGCGCTTTGCAGTTGTGACTATTTATAGCATAAGTGGTAACAGGAACTAACTTGTTTAATGAATCAGTTTCTAATCACTGGCAAATTACTGTCATATAAGAGGAATAAAATACTTATATATACAGTACATAGACCTGATATAGGAAAATAACCAACCTTGGGGTGGTAAGTGTAACTCCGCTTTGTGGCAGGCTGCATCACATTACCTGCTCGTGGATTATTTTCCAATAACAGCACATCTCTGAGTGCTTTATTACTTTATAAGGCTGAGACCTAATCAACTGAACTTGATAATCCAGTAGCAGACTATTGAGTGGTGATAAATAGTGAATTGGTTAGACAAAAATGAGCGAAAGGCCACACAAATCAAGCAAAACAGAAAACAGGAAGGAAGGAAGGAAGGAAGGAAGGAAGGAAGGAAGGTAGTAGAAGGCTAATTAGAGGGAGAATAAACAGAATGTACAGAGCAAGAACTACAATGCCGTCTACACCACACAATAATTTATTTACCTCTACATTCCACCTACATCTCTTTTTCTCCCTCTGTACATTACTCTACTATGAAAGGTTTTGGCAGATGTACTGATATTCAAACCACTTCCATTGTGCACATAACTACCAGATGTTTTTGATAGATAGACAGATTCAAATAAACCACACACAGCTGCACAACACCTGCACAGTTTAACATCTACAGTACATGAAAGCTGGGAATTTCCTTCTCCGTTCTTGTTAACAACAGGCTGCCACATGCTGTCTCTCCTTTCTACAGTTTCCTGATTACTTTAATAACATCTACCACACTTTGCACCTGTTCCTCCTTCATTTTTCCTTAAAGCAATCTCGGATTAGTTCTGTAGCTTATTTCGTTTAGACAGCATCCAACTTCTGGTGGAATTCAGAGAAGAACAAAATACACTTAACACATTCATTCTTCAATGACATCTGGGTCTACTATAAACTCACTTGTGAGCTGAGTAGCTGCATGCTCCCTTGGTGATTTGGGAGAATTTCAAGTGACTTGAATTTAAACCAGGCTTCCTCTTCCTCAAATTACATTGCTGTTTGTCTCATACAGAGGCTAAAAATCACATCTACATGCACATGTGTACATTGTATTTTCCATCTATGTACCATTCTCTCTGGGGCAAAAACATTAGTGTACATCAAGTGGCCATCATAAATACACACACACACACACACACACACACATACATACATTTGCATGCACACACACACAAAACAGTGGAGCACATGTACACAAATAGGGTACACCCTTTGCCTTTTTGTTGCCTAATTGTTTTTACAAAGGCAATTAGCTGTAGATATGTGTATATTTACTTCAATAGTCAGTTTGAGGATTATACACTTAAAGTTTAGAACCCTTAACTTAATGGTTCTTCTGTTGTCTCTCTTGGGGAACCTTTTTTTGTAGATAGAGTATCAGAAGAGCTTCCAAGTCTAAACCTTTTAGAAAGTTAAGGTATCTTTAGGTATCTAATGAACCCTACAGACCATTCAAGAGCCCCTTTTTTCTAAGAGTGTACCAAGAACCAAGACAGTTTAGCTAAATTTTAAATGCCCGAGAGCTTCTAGGTATTAATAATAAAATAATTACCAATAATTTTGTAATTAGTTAATACATACACTCTTAGAAAAAACTTTTCCTCAAGGGTTCTTTTAGGGTTCATTGGATAATTAAGGGTTCTTAGCTTCCAGTAAAGAGTTGCCAACACTTTCTGATAGGAAAACACTTCTCTTCAACGGTTTTATTCCTCTTACACCATGACAATTTGCCAACAATTACATTTTTATTAATTACAGAATAACCTATCATACTTTTTATCCATTTATAGTTACATTTAATGTCGTGGAACATCCATGAAAAAAGTTAGTTCCTGTAATCACGTATGTTCCCTCACCAGGATCTATTTTTTCTCTCTCTTGAAGGTAATAATGTTTCCGAGAAATCTTCTGTCCTGAAGACTTTCCGGTGGTGGAAAATTTACTGCCGGTTACAAAGTGCTCACATTGGAGACTCATTCCAGAATTGTTAACATGTCTAGAACTTTATGTTTTTCTTTGTAAAAGTAACAGCATGTTTTTTTCATTTGTTTATTCTTAGTCTTAAATTATGTGAGGTCCACCATACAAGTCCCTGTATAAGCTGCTACTATAGAAATGCAAATGTATTAGAACAAGTGCATCAATATAAACCTTGCAGCCAGAAATCCCGTCAGAGCCGCTGGTATAGAAAATGAATGAACCTTCTGATTGGAGTATTAAACAGCACAGTGGTATAAGAGTGTATAACTAATAACCAGACCAGAATATATGAATCCAAACCTCACTCTCTTCCTCTTATGTGCAGTTATGCATTATTCTGCTACAGACCTGCTCTCTTATGCAATATTTAGTGGACAGGCTGATGCTTTGTGTGTTTCTGTTTACAGAGGGTGTATTAACTCAGCCTCGTTAGAAAGTTCCTGAACATTGAAATGAGTAAATGACTCCACAAATCTTGCAACAAAGGCTTCAGTATCTGGAGGGAGCAAGGGGTTGAATTTTCCTCAGTCCTTTTTATATAACTGCACAAGTCGAATTTCTCTTTTACTGGAGAGGACGTGCACAGAAAAGAAGTCGCTTTGTTTAACTTCCCGAAACTCATTTTGTTTTAATTACAGCACATAGTACCTACATTGAAGTCTTACTTTAACATTAGATTGTAATACTAGCTTAAAGTCTGCTAGGTCAATTAAATCACATAGATGTAGTCTACAAAGTCAGGTTCATAATAATTAATAACTTTCTAGAGAAGATTGATAGCATCATAAATTCTGCAAAGTACCAAAGCACAAAAGTCTGGTCATCTCTCCCAGGAGCTTAAGCTGCATCTTTCAAGAAGACAATGACCAAACTTGTTAGACATTAGACAAACAGGCTCAGTAGATCTGTTATTATCTTCATAATCTCAAAACATCATTTCTTGTTCATGTTATTTATTTTATAGCATAATTTTACTCAGCTTTATTTTCTTACACAGTGTAATTAATGCTAGTAAATTTCACCAGCCAGAAACAGTGCAATACAATCAAAACCGTGCTGCAAAAAAAGCCACAGTTTCACATCTCCTGTAGAAATCAAACTTAATAAACACTGCAAGGTAATTATTTAAAATATAATATCCTTTTGTGATCTAGGATGTTCATGTAATCATGTGTATCGATTGTTATTAACCACAGGCTATCCAGTAACCCTAGTCGACTGAAACCGATGGTCTATGCACTGAAAGCAAAAGATTGCTGAAAGATCTTTGGGTTGTCAATGTGTAGAGATTCTTCAGGTTATCTTACTCGTGAAAAAAGTGCATCTAGGAACCTTGTTCTGACGTTTCCTGGAAACTAATGGTTCCTTAGTGGACCACTTATAATTTTAGAGTTGGATTAGCTCTATTTTCTATTAGTTTCTTAATTATTATTTATTGTTAATTATAACTATAACTATAACTATATATAATTGCTATTATTTATTATATATCACAATTGTTCCACTCCGTTTCATGCACACTGCTCTGCATCCAGCTGCTATTTGTACCTCCACTGTAATAAAAATTACAGCTGAGCCTACCATTTCTGCTTAAGGTGTAATATTTGCATATTAGGATGGTAATTGTGTTGTGTTGTCTGAGATGTGTGTGTTGAATGTATTGTGTTGTGACCAAACACCAAGAAAAAGTCCTAATACATGTAAACATATACGGCGAATAAAATGATTCTGATTCTGACATTCATGGAGAAAGGTTCAAAAAAGAGAGAAGCAATCAATTGCATTACATGTATTCATTTGTTTTTTTCTTTAAATTAAAGAAATATCTAAAATAACTGAAACAAAAAATGTGTTAATAAACCTTCTCTTTTAAAGATGGTAAAATACATGGATTGGAGCACTTCACTGGAAAGATAATGTTTCAGAGACACATAGACTGTTGTTCTATCATCATAGTGTGCTGTTTCCTGTAAACCTGGGATAAATGTGCAGAGTTTTACTGACCTCCTCAGTCTACAGCACACATTACACACCATGCTAAAGAAGTCCCTGTAAGCTTCCAGTACATCTACTCTCATTTACTTCATACATATTGTTTAGCACACAAAAATAATAAATACACTGTTAGAAATATTAACCTGTAAAACAATTTACGTAAATTACTGGTAGTAGAGCTGGCAGAATATTACTCTAATTAATATCTACAGCATTCATAGTGCAAAGTTTTGTTTAGAGTAATAGCACATTTTAATGTATTTTTAAATAAAGTGCAAAACAAAGTGCATTTTTCCAGGATTACATTTTTACATGTTACATGTAAATACTACATGTGATATATAAAATTAAATATTAAATGTATATGTTAAATGTAAACAGAAATGTTATATAAATCTAAAATGTTAAATATTAAATCATAAATATAAATGTAAATGTAGATGTTAATATTTAAATATAAATTAAATATAATTTAATGTAAATTAAATATAAATGTAAATATTATGTGTAAATGTTAAAAGCAAATGCTAAATGTTCCATGTAAATATTAAATGTAGTCATCGGGTTGCCAGGTTCGCTGTTTTTACGGCAAATTGAGCTGGTTTTGGAACAAAGCTGTGGATGTAAAGTGTTAGATTTGTTTCTCGGTAAATCGGTGATTAACCACACGGGGGCGCTGAAGAGAAAAGCTGCAGAGAGCACAACAGAGAAGAACAAGAACAAATCAGTGTAAATCCAAATTCATAAACATCCTTCTTTACTTCCCCTTGTTCAAGCGTTCAAAAAAAAATCTCATGATATTGTGTACATTTCTTCAGTAACTCCAAAAAAATTCTTGACAACGTTATAAAGCTTTGCCTTAATGTTTAATAATGCCGACTATAATGATAGACCATCTCTGAGCAGCAGTTTGTAGTACGGAAGGGAGAAAGGGCAGAGTAGGCGAGTAGTACTTGATTTGAAACGCGTCCCTGTGACAACGGCGGCACCGCGTCCGACACAAAACTCCGGCCGGTGGTGCAGCGTTCAATGTGTTGAGTAGTACTCTGTTTAAAAAACGAACAAACATCTCTATAATTTTTTGTAATGATGGGAAGCGAGGCTCCTCTGTGGAAGCGCGTGCAGGCGTTTACCGGCCCGGTTCCTCGGGCAAGACACGGACACCGAGCGGCAGCCATCCGGGAGCTGATAGTGGTGTTTGGAGGTGGAAATGAAGGAATAGCGGAGGACCTGCATGTTTATAACACAGGTATGAGAGGAGAGTAGCAATGCTAATGCTAATCCTAATCCTCTTCATTTCTTTAAGTCTTACAAGTTTGTTTTGGCGCTTTACTTTGGACAAAGTGTACTGACGAGTGCTAAATCCCAAATTGCACCCTACTCCCTACAGAAGTGAGTATAAAATAATGGCGTCTACGCTCTATCTAGTGCACTACTACTCCAGTGGAAAGTGTTTTAAGACACAGCCGTTTTCGGGGCGTTACCATGGAGTGCAAAAGTTTGTGTCCCCATGAGGAGGGCAGCCAGGGCTAAGACTGTAAGACATCAATGTAAGGTTTAATTTTTGGTTGTTGGATTATTAAAGTGGATTATTTTTGTAATTTTGTCCCACAACAGGACCACCAGTGGTTATAAAAACACACACAGAGTAGTGAAGCTACTACTAGTATTAGTGGTAGTGAAGCTGGGGCTGATTTCTTTCTAGCCCAGACTGTAGATTCATGCAGGGACAGTAGTTTCAAGTGATTACAAAGAGTGAAGATTTGATTTCCATTTGACCTGATATTTTTCAGATACATCCATTACACGTCATCAGCAGTAAAATACAGTTGTGGGTGTAATAAATGTGAGCAAAGTTTTCTCTATTGGGTTTTTCCCCCAAGGAGGAGGAACTAAAAGTAGATAAACTAAGCACACACTGTCCAGGCACAATACAAATTACACACAAGGGTTTACGACAGATCTGTAAGTTTAGTGTTTGTTTGAATGAAAGGGTTACAACTTTACTGTTTAACATTTCGGAGGAATTCGGTGCTCATGTAGTGATGAAGAGGTGTGTGTACGTGAGGGGTGAAGGCTGAGAAATTTAGGGATGTATTGAGAGTTATGAGTTTCCCTGTGTGTGCATGTGTGATGAACTTGGTTTAAGCCTTGTGTATAATTTGAGTACATGACTTCATATGAATCTGGATTTCAAGTAGTTTAATTATTAATCATTTATCTAATTAATTATTTATGTTGGAAGACTGTGGACCTGGCAACACTAATGGACTCATACACACCTTCCTTCCTTCTCTACCCCCTTAGTTTCCAGACAGTGGTTTCTTCCCGCAGTGAGAGGGGACATCCCCCCTGGCTGTGCCGCACATGGTCTGGTGTGTGAAGGCACACGCATCCTGGTGTTTGGAGGAATGGTGGAATTTGGACAGTACAGCAACAGTCTCTACGAGCTGCAGGTTACGACGCTCGGTCATTAAGGGAAGTGTGTATGCATTCCATGAAACATAAAAATGCTGACCTTCTGCTTCATGATCTTGTAGGCCAGTCGCTGGCTGTGGAAGAAGCTGAAGCCACGGCCACCGAAGAATGGTTCGCCTCCTTGCCCTCGTCTGGGACACAGCTTCACTCTCCATGGCAACAAGTGCTACCTGTTTGGAGGGCTGGCCAATGATAGTGAAGACCCAAATGGCAACGTGCCTCGGTGAATGCCATTTAAGGGTACTCTCTTAAAAATAAAGGTTCCTCAGAGTAGAGGAATCATTTTCGGTTCCATAACAAATCATTTTCATTCCCCAAAAGAACCTTTCTATCTATGATTCTTCGACTGTTCTATGTCGTTTATTATTGTCAATAAAGTAAAAAAGTCATTTCCTACCACAAAGATCCTGCTACATAATGGTTAGATTTATGGTGGGAACATATTTTTAGTTGCACAAGCAAAAACGGTTAAACATCTGTCAAGGAAAAGGAACAAAAAAAGTGTTCTTCTATAGCATGAGTATTCAGCTAAAATTTGTCAGTGACCTGCTATATAAAATTCCTCACATACAAAGGTTTGAATAAGCAACTAACATGACTGAATGGCGACAGCAGTTACCTTTAGGAAAACCGACAAGCTGGCATGGGGTAAAATAATTTGTACAAATGTATGTGATCTGAATCCAGGTTATTTTCACGTCTTAAAGTTTCCCTGCTACAGTATTTTTTCACATGCTCGGTTTAATCTGCCGAAATACTTTTCTGAGTCTGCATCCAAATGGATTTAGAGTGTTAAAGAATGCAGTCACTCTATCTAGAAATGCACTGATCCCATTTTTCTATTTTAAATATGATACTAATACAAGATATCTGAGTTTTTGGCTTATACCTAATACCAATCCAGTGCTGACATCCTCTCATTAAACTGAGCGACCATTCAGAGGTGTGATTGGAAAATATGTCAAATGATCAGTGATCAGTACTGATCCAGCATTTCAAAGCAGTGTCGGCACTCCCTAATGGATTAATACAGCCCCAGATTGATGTAGGAGTTTGTGCTCATGCTTGTCTTTCTCGTCAACACTTGCATTTACTCATTCTTTCAAGTGTGACACTGTGCAGATATTTGGATGATTTCTATGAGCTGGAGCTACAGACACAGTCAGGAGTCAAAGGCTGGATCATCCCTGAAACAAAAGGAGGGGGTCCATCGCCCAGGGAGTCTCACACGTGCGTGGCATACAGCGGAAAGAGCGGCAGCTCCCCGAAGCTTTACATTTTTGGGGGCATGTGCGGGAATAGACTAGCAGATCTGTGGCAGCTGGATATTGGTAAGCTTTGAGTGTAAGCTATTGAAGTGTCGTGCTATAGTTTGATTGTGAGCTCCTGAAGAAAGGATAAGCAAAAAATAATTTTTCAGTTGTGTATATTACTGACTTAACTTTTATTTCGAGTAAGGAAAAATGCAGATTGTTCCACACACTCTACATGTTTATTCAGTCTTTATTTGTGCCTCTCAAATCTCTTTTATTACTTTTATTTCTCTTTCAGACACTATGACCTGGTCGTTACCTAAAACTGCAGGACGCTGTCCTTTACCGAGAAGTCAACACTCTTCAAATGTGATTGGAAGCCAGTAATAAAGCCCTTATCTTTTGCTCTCTTTCTCTCCTGTACACCACAGTTCATGCACTTCCCCTGCTTTGCATATTTAGTTTTATTTTCGCTGTTCTACCATACTTTACATGGGTGTGGTTTTTTTTTGTTGTTTTTTTTTTCCCCCAGGGAAATCACTAAAATGTTTAGGGTAGGCTTGTAAATCCTGACACGCTGGCTAGGTTTACATGCAAATATATGCAGGTATGTTGTATAAAAGTCTGGAACTTTCTCCTTCCTCCTTGTGTGTAGGATGTATGTGTTTGGTGGCTGGGTTCCTGCAGAGAAGAATGCTGTAGGAGCAGAATGGACCTGTACTAACTCTATGTCAGTGCTAAACCTCGGTATGTACCTCACACCCCAGAATTCTCCAAACTGACATTATTTACACTTCTGTTAAAAAACTTTTTTCTTTTGTTATCAAATTCATGTGGTTTGCTAATATCTGTGGCTGTGTCATGATTTATTACATAAGTATATTATAATCTCTGACCTCACTTTAAGACACAATGACGTGGTGTGATCTGACCCCTGAGAGCCAGCGGCAGTCAGGCACAGCCGTAGAGGAGGAGGAGGAGGAGGAGGAGGGGGAAGAGAAAGGTCATATCCACTGGCCGAAAGCTCGCACTGGTCATTGCGCTGTGGCCATCGGAACGCGCCTGAACATCTGGAGTGGACGAGACGGCTATAGGAAATGCCGGAACTACCAAGTGTGCTTTAAAGACCTGTGGTATTTGGAAACAGGTGAAATCAGCCTGCAAAGATGCTTGATTTAGTGTAAAGTACATACAGTAGATGAGCTGAGATGTACTGAAAAATCACTTTTGTGACTGATCCTTAATACAGTGCTGTCCACTGCCAAGAACTTTTAACATTTTTCAACTTAAAGTAATACTTATTTAACACAATTATACATATTTTAAATGGAAATATGTGAATGTTCTGTTTGCCCAATTTTTACTATTTACACTAATAATAACAATAATAATAATAATAATAATAATACACTTACACCCATGTATCCAAATGTATCTTAACTTTAAATGAGTACTCGATTAAAGGCAGGTGCACTTTTGAAATTAAACCAGTTTAAACAAGCTCATCAACAAAAACCCAAACAAATTCATGCTGTGTAGTACAACGGCCTATTTACAGTTACAGTTCCCTCCAGAGTTATTGGCACCCTTCATAAAAATGAGTAAATATGATTGTATAATATTACTCACAGTAATTAAGATTTTTATATTTGTTCTAACAAAAATCATTCTCATTAGACCTACTTTGTCTTTATAAATAATATGTCTCTCCAAAATTTGTCCCAAAAATTATTAACACCCCTAAGGAAAATGTATTTATTTATATATTTATTTATTTATTTATTTATTTTTGGGTAGTAGTAGTAGTAGTAGTAGTTGTTGTTATTTTCTTTTATTTTCATAAAGGATGCCAATAGTTCTGGAGGGCACTGTCTAAAGATCAGGGTCTTTTCCACTTAGATAAAAATACAATTTTGCAAATATTGAAAATATTTACAATTCATGTATACCTTAGATTTCATGATTTAAGTATTTAACATGAACCAACTGCATGATTTTAAAAATAAAAAATATAGGGCGTTTGAAACATATTACATATTTCATTTAAGTGGTAACACTTTGGAATTATTGAGTGGTGAAATAAAGGCAGGTCTTAGACCCTACTGTAAATTCATATTTCTTTTACATTTCTAACACCATTCTCGCTGTGTGTACAGAAAAGCCAGCGACACCAGCTGCTGTGTTTCTGGTCAAGTCCACTATCAACATGCTGCATGTAGCCTGGCACCCTTTACCTGCAGCCGAGTGCTACCTGCTTCAGTTGCAGTACGTTGCTCCACCTCCAGCCTCACAAACACAGGCCTCTGATTCGCCAACTATCCCAACACCACCCACCAGTCTCACAGAGGGGGAGGAGCCTCTACAGAGACCTGTTCATACACGTATGTGTTCAGGGTTTTGGCAATGTGCGTTACATTTGCTTAGTTTCAGAAAGAAGACAACAGGTCCATCAGCAGACACTAACGATAGTGATTTTCCTCCAGAGTCTGAGCCGTCTCACGGAGAAGGAGATGGAAACTACGAGAGCTCAGCACTACAGGTCAGAGCTCTACAGCATGCCACATTCTGCATTTCAACAGGAATGAAAAATGTGTGAAAGTTTATTGAACTTTTTAGTATAATTCTAGGACCCTGAGAATTCAGAATGAACAAGTTAATTATAACTGTGATAGACACTGCATGGTCTTAAAGGCTTAAAGAAAAAAGAAGATTGTAGGTTCTTTGCTGTAGGTATGAAACACAACACAACAGAGGAAAGAGCAAGGCAAAAAATACATTTGATTCTGTCATGTACCTTTAAAGACTTTTAAAACTTAGAAGAAATTAATAAATCTACTTCCAGGGAGTATGCACCGCTTTAAGCCTCTGTCAGCTATCTAGGTCTCTAAGGACGCTTTCACACCTATTAGTCCATTTGCCGAGTCTGATTCGGCGCGAAATTGACATTTTTGGTTCATTTACTGTTTGGTTTTTCATTTTACACTGCGCATTAATTCAACAAACCAAAATATAAAACGAAACAAGGCTTATGAGTGTATTAGGCTGAAAACCTGCTCATAAAACTCATTCATTGGTTAGAAGTACAGCAACAGAAAAATCATCTGAGCATGGAGAACATGACACAGGGGCTAAATAAATGATTCCATAATTATATTAAAAAACTACTGTTGAGTTTCAGAATGCTGTCCTTTGGTTTAGTTTGTGCCTCATGGCTCAGTGTAGCAGCTTGCATCTACAAAAGAATGCTGCAACTCATCAGATCACGTTCCCAAATCACTTTCTCACTGCAGTCACGAGAAAACTGTGCTAGAGTTCACTTGGAAATGTACGAAGACAACCTCACACAGACGCTCTTGGTCTGTACCCGGTGTGAACTGTGTTCTCACCTGCACCCGACAGGAAAACACACAAGGGTTTTATTCAAGCAGACTAAACACTGCATGTGTGAAATATACATAATTATGCAATAGACTGAAATGTGTGCTTTTCAGAACACCTTTGTGATCCCACAGGAGAGGGCTGGCAGCGGTGAAGCCAGAACAGAGACCACAGATAAACAGAACAAATTGGAATTCAATCCTGTAGCTGGCATCAACACAGACGAGTCTGGTAACACTCCCTTCCTCATGTTCATACTTATATTTATTTTATTCTTTAATCACAGTGTAACAGAGCTCATGTGTCTGATTGATTGTATTTCCTCAATACTGACAGTAAACAGGCAACTGACAGTAAACAGGCAGCAGGCGGCCACTTTGAGACCTGTGACAGAAGAAGCGAATGACCAGAATGGGACTAAATGTCAGCAACTGCAAGGTAAATGCTCTGCTCAGAGTAGAGGTGTGCACGGGATGTTTTCTTTATATTCCATTCACTCCCAAAGGAATTCTGACCAATCCCACCCGTTCGTGCAGAAACATTGACCAAATCCTGCCTGCTCCTGCAGTTATTGTTTGTACCTACCTGCCATATTTTCTGGTTTTCTGTTGGTTCTGTTTGTCAAAATATAAACAAAACAGTAATTTAAACCACTGTGACCCTCACAAGAAATAAAAAACAATTACTAAAGATGAATGAATGAATGAATGAAAGCAGTACATGTGTCATGCAGCACAGTGCGAGCTCTATATACACTCTCAGGTTAATGAACATGGCCTTTCTCTGTCTCACAAGCTTCATATTTGATGGCCTGCTCCCTCTCACAAAAAAATACACACTTCAGCGACTTTTTTGTTGAGTCCTACGGCATCCCAGTCCCGATGCACACTTCTTCCTCATAGAATATTGCAAATCTCAGTTATTTTTCTCACTCTCAGACTGATTTTAATCTGTTCAATCCACAGAACATGAAAATCTACCCAACCCTTCAGGACAGGTAAAGATTTGCATTTTGTGTGTGTGTGTGTGTGTGTGTGAGAGAGAGAAATATCTGTGGTTTTAACTGACACACTTATGATAATCTGTCCCATCCCCTGCAGGGTGAAAGAGCTGAAGTCTCTGCATGGTTCGATGTTGGTATATTTAAAACACTCTTTGCTGAGGTCACACACTACTATCTACCCTCTGCGAATAGGAGCACTGACCATATCTCCAGTGACCATGAGGTCAGTCTGTGAACATAATATAAATATGATTTGTACATTTTTGGAGATATGCAACTGATCAATACAATTGTCTCTCTCTCTCTGGTATCTACTGGAAGATGCCAAGACCTCACAGTTTTGAAGGACGGGAAAAGCAGGAGCTTACATCTAATGTTACTTACCGGTTCAGAGTAGCAGGCCTAAATTGCTGTGGCCGAGGAGACTTCAGTCCCATTGGGGAATTTAAGACGTGCCATCCTGGATTCCCAGAGGCACCTCCTGCTGTCAAAATCACTAAGGTACAACTACTCAAGCAGAAATATCTACAAAATATAAGTTATGTTGATATTTTGCAACATATTGACAGCATAATACATTTTCGCCATATTAAATTTTCCTATGAGGTGCAGCCTATAAGTGTGGTCATCTCATGCTATTATTCTTCATGATTCAGGCATGTGATTCAGTACACATCACATGGGAGTCGCCCTCCAACGCATCAGGGAAAATTCAGGAATATTCCATGTACCTGGCAGTGAAGAAGACGCGAGGAAACGCCTCAGAGAAGCCAGGAGATCTGACCTTTATACGCATTTACCGTGGTGCCAAAACCTCATGTACAGTGAACGCTGTGAATCTGAGTAACGCATACATCGACTGCTCGGCTCGTCCTGCCATCGTATTCCGCATCGCCGCCAAGAACGAACGTGGCTACGGGCCTGCCACTCAGATCCGCTGGCTACAAGGTGTGTGTGTGTGTGTGGGATGTAGACATAACTTTAGTTCTGACGCAGTGTTTCTGATTGTATGGTAGCCCGTACAATCATATTTCCAGCAGCACTTGAAATTCTTAATGTTGTTTTTGTTGTCCCGCAGAGAGCAATAAAATCAAATCAGCATTAAAACCAGACTCCAGCCCTACCAACCCTGAGCCAGACGACATTATTAGGTAAGATAAGTAGCACACTGCCCTCCCTGTTTGATTACATATGGCACAGATATGCTTTTTAGGGTGAAGAACTTCATCAGTGAAAAACTATAATCTGCCCCTGTAATCTCTTATGACTCCGATCATTGGCGCTAATCAGTAGTGTTTTTGTTTGATTCTTCTAGCTCATGATGGCTGCAGGGAAACTGTTCTCACTCTCAAATCAGCGCTGATGCTGGGCCTATTTTCACAGGAGCCATACAGTGTTTTATTGTGTATTTTCTAACGTTCTGTTCAGTCTCAGCTATAGATAATACAACCTTTATGTACCTAAGTGCATTTGTACTTGCTGTAAATGTAGGCTTCCTAACTTATTTTTTATACTGTGGATTGTTGTACATAAACATTTGTATTAGTGTTTTAGTGATGACTAGTGTTTTGTTTCCAAATCTGCGTTTTTATCAGCCAAGCCTGATCGTATATTTTTGTATTTTAAAGAAACACCCCTCAAATAATTTCCTGAAAACAGACAAAATATGCATAGAAATACCCTTTAAACTGGCATCTACCTGTGTTCAGCAAGTTTTAGGTGTTAATAGTTCAAGACAATTCATTTTATATTCTGTAAAAGATGTCAGTCTTTGGGCCTAGATGGTTTAGCTTGCAGTGTTAGCCTCCCCCAAAACCGTTGCAATTGAAAGTATATGCAGAAGCAGTTGATTCATTTTCTATAATCGTAATAACTTACACATAAATACACAACCTCCACATAAACTGATTAAAGGCATTATTGTTTACATTAGGTTTTCTGTAAGGAGATCTTTAACAGTTATGTAAGGAGTCTCTAGTGTCAGCATTTATTGTAGTCAGATAAAGTTGTAATTCAATTTTCAGATGCAGGAAAGTCTTCAGGACAAAGGGTTAGGTGCATTTTTCGTCTAACTTCAAAAGAGAGAAAGGAAAAAACGCTGGTTATAGCTGGAGACTGGTTATAGATTTTATAACAAGTGACAACGGGAACTAACCTTCTTCATGGATGTTCCACAACATTAAATGTCACTATAAATCAATATAAATTACAAACTATCATTTCAAGTTACTTTTGGTTCAAATTTAGAGCTGCAAATTCATGACCTCTGTTCAAATACAATTCTTTATGCAAGACCAGTCAAATAAAAATGTAAACTTTTTTTCCTCATTTAATACGATTATCCAAGCTTATGCATTTCCTTTGTTTTATTTTAAGAATCAACATGAAATTGACAACCCACATGAAGTTATTTATCTTACATGATTCAAACAGAAATCAAATGAAAATCCATTTATTGAGTTTATGTAAACCCAGTATTAGCCCTCCCTCCCCTCCCACTTAGCCTCCCACTTAGCCACCCACAAACCTTTAAAAACTAACAAATACATGGGACAGAAAATTCACAAAAACGATTAGCAGTCTTCACTCAGAGAACGTGACCTTAGACTGTTTTAAAATTAACATGTATTATATAACTAACAAATGACTGTTGCATGAATTACAGACATCACTAAGAAAATTTACAAATTCACGCTCTCTGCTAGCAGGTTCTTCTTTCCCTGCTCACAACTCATTATCTTTGTTCTCCAAAACCTCAAGTAAAGTTTTACAAGGTGAGAGAGCAGTCCGTGGACAAGTGCATGGTCTAGAGCTGATCCAGGTCATGAGAACTGGATTTGTTGAACACCAGGGATCTAAATAAAACAAAAAAGATGACAAGTACAGTTAAATGAACATTAGAAATTCATGACAGCTTTTGTGTCTAGTCAGTCAAATAGTTGACTGTATTAAATGTTCAATGTATTTTTTAAGAGTTTAATAATAACAATTAAGCTCTTTATTTATTTCTAAATTAAACAGTTTACCATTCAAACTAGTTTACATTATAAAGATAAAGTTGCATTATAAGATGGCCTGTAATCCATACTCACTGGCTAATTTATCAGGTATTATCCACTATATAGGTGCACTGTTTATTTATACAATACAGACCACTGATAAAGAGCTAAAGGATGATCGAAATATTGTGCAAGGTGAGAACCTCTGTTGGTACAACTACAATGTGGCCATTGAGTGTTACTGGATTTTGAAACAATGTTTTTCCTACTACTTTCACGCCAGACACACACTACGTCAGTGTCCCGGCTGAAAATGATTCATCACCCAAATACTGTCTAATCCATGATGCACGGTATAAGGGGCTAACCAACTGAGCATAGCAATACACAGGCTACAGCTAATAACTGCCTTTTCTACAAAGCTGACCTGATGAAATGGCTAAATGGTATTGCCATTTAGGTATACCTAAAAAAAAAAAAAAAAAAATGCATCTAGTTGCACAAATACAAGAAGACCTATATAACTATAATAGCCTAATTTGAACATACATGGCAACAACTAAAAAAATTAAAAGGTTGCACCAAGCAGCATTTTAATACAGCCTTAGTTGTAACTTAAAACATACTGATTAAATTTGTAGATGCTTTGTTACCTGTTTCTATGGTTTGTTACTATAATAGCGTTGAAGTAGAGCAAGCACATAAAATACAAATATTAGACGTGAACAATTTGAATCACCATTTTTTTTTCGTAAAGATTAATGGGATTTTGTTAAAAATGTGCTAAAATGACTCAAGCCCTTGCTTGATATAAATGTTACACTGAGAAAGACACTACCTACATCTCTGTCTTCATCATAGACGCAGTATTTCCTTTTTATATCAGATGGTGTTTCTGATTGGCTGGTGATGGTGAAATACATTTCTCTATGTGACAGTTTTGAGCTACAACCATTTTACACACTGCTAGTTACAACATACCTTAAAGGTCTGCAGTGCAACCAACATTCTACACAGCTCTAGGTTTAAGGTAACTCCTCTCAACGTATGATATAGGGTTGAAATTACGAAAGTTCGACCTGGTGCAATTGAGAGTATGTCTGTGGATCTCCAGACACACTCACCTGTTGGTATGACGTGGTGTACACCATGACGTTCTGCTGTTGGCCATCAGTTGTGATCAATCCAGCAGATAATTGATTTGCTGTAACACAAAAACATCAACACTGAGTATAAAGCACTAATGACAATTATATACTGTATATCACCATCACTGTATTATTTTTGGAGCATCACATAGCTTTTGGTGCCTGAACACTTTTGTAGCTTTACACTCTGCTGTAACACTGTAGCACTTACTACTTTAGCCAACACCAAAAATACAAATAATTTATCTTATTACTGTAGCACTCTCCACTCATGTAGAGAATTTATGTTTGTCTATTGGTGTAATGTTGTTGTGGGGAAACATGCAAGCAAGAATTTCATAAAATATTCTACGTAAAAAAAAAACCAAATAAATAAATCTTGAACTATTACAATAAGCACTTTAAATGCCCATAATTGTAAAAAATAACTTTGCTTATTAAGATTTAATACTTACCGAAACTGTCTTCTGTAAGTTCTTCGCTCAGGCCTTCTGTGACCGCCACTGACGAAATTCCCTTCTCACCCTTCATCGCCTAGTAAACACCACAAAACCATTTATCTCCTCCATTACACTGACATTAAGGAACACATGTTGGTGTGTGTGTGTGAGAACCCGCACCTCTCTGAACTTCTGCAGGTAAAGTTTGAGCGGCTCCACATACATATCAAAACCCAGTGTGGACATGGCAAACAGGATGTCTTCGCCGTTGATGGTCTTGCGCTTCTCCTGATGACATCGCTCACTGGCTTCCGACGTGATGAAGCTGATGAACTCGCTCACACACTCCTGTACGCATTCTTTTGCATCTTTTGCGATCTATGAGCAAAATAACATTAATGATTATAAAAATCAGTAAAACATTCATGACCTGTGATAGTTGGTGCATGTGAATGAATGACTGAGACACAAACCTTTCCTGTCTGTGGGATGGCGTTCTTCATGATGCGAGCTACATTAGCAATGGGCAGGTAGATATCCTGCTCTCGGAGATTGTCTTTGCAGCCATTACCATCTTCATGTTCATGAAGACTTTCTTCACCATCATCTAGACAGAGACAGAATACATTCATGAATATTTGCACCATGAACAGCCAGCTAATCTAAACTCCTCCCCGAAAAATAAAATATGACGGTGTTCTATAGCAAAACCTAGTCTCTTGAGTGTAGCGTAGTGTCTGTTTCTCTTGGTGTTTGTATGTCATGCTGCTATTGGTGGCTTTTAGATAAATCCACTGTATCTGCTCACAAGTATCACAGCAGCGGGCACACTCAGATTGCATGAAAACTGTATAGTATAAACCCAGCTTTATGCAATTGATAGGCAAAGACCAACTTGGAGGAAAAAGGAAAAGGAAAAAAAAAAAAAAAAAAACATAACTGGTAAGCAGTCATTTGAGAGAGAGTCAAAGAGTCGGCTCTTATTGGAGAGCTGAGCCAACTGCTCTGACTCAATGAGGCTTCGGTTGTGGCGCACTTTTTCATCTCCAGAAGCACACCTAAATTTATATTTCTGTCTACAATACTGATATTAAACACTCTGACATTTAGACTAAATCCGGAGCTCCCAGTTGCCATGAAGGCAGCATTAACTCTCCGTAGTAACACGAACTAAACTTAACGACTCGAAATATGCCGAGTGAACCGACTCATCTGAAGCTTCGTTTCATTACATTACACTATGTTTTTGATCCTAGCTGTCGCTGGGTGTGCCTTTGAGATATAATACATATGGGTTATATATATTATACAAGTCAGCTATTAACTTACCATCTGGCGTTTGTAGCACATAGTGGCCACCGGTCATATAGTCGCCCGTAATAGCCAACTGCGAGGTATCGGTGGTGGTGCTGTCTCCGTCCATCTAAAAACAAAACCAACATGCACCAGAACATTACTGTCAGGATTGAGACAAGAAACAAAACCTGAGCAAATTTAACAGCTAGAATACCTGCACTTCTCAGTTATGCTCAGGAATGCTAGCTAGTTAGCTAGACCGCGCGCCTATTCCAACATAACTAGCTAGCTCTCTAGAGTTCAGTAAATAAATCCAAAGTGAGTTTACACAAAACAAAACAAACAAAAAAAAAACATAATTGAGCAATTCGCCAGTCAGTCGTATTTATTTCCAAGTTAATATGCTTTGTGTTCTTTGTTTGTTTTTCAAATTAGCTTGACAACAGCTAAGGACAGCTAGCCAACTAGCTAATAGGAGAACTGCCTCGCTAGCCACGGTTACCGCTGAAATAAGACGGTCCACCATAACTGTAACATTTAACAGATTCTTATTTAAATCAGCTCTACATAACTACATACCAGCAATGCACACAATTCCCTGGTTAGTTAGAGTCCTCGACTGTGGTTGTGTTGGTGACATTTTGCCCGGGAGAGGAAATCTTTAGTAAGCTTTTATACAGCACTGTATTTGTGCAGTGTAATGTCGCTAGCTAGCCGCCTGTCCAACAAAGAAATCCTCAGCTCAGGATTGAGTTTGGGCCTTGTGGTTTATGCCGGACTACAGTCCCAAACCTGTCCCTAATTAAACCTTATTCTCGACACTTCCTGCTTTCAATCGCACATTCAGATAGACAACAAGCAAAAAAATCTGTCCGAGACGGACATTTTCATTCGAGCTAACGAGAAATCGGTTAGCAATCATTGGCCGAAGCCAGATACAAACCTGCAATGAAGCCCTGGTTGGTTCGCGTCTGCAAACGGCCGTGTGGTTGGACAGAAAATGGCTGCGAAAGGACCAGTCCCAGCGCGGAGAGCGCCGCCATACTGCACCGCCTACTGCTCCCACTAGAGGCCGAGTCCGGGGCACGACACCGGGACAGCACACTGCTTCAATCTGCTCTAACGCTGTTTTTAATACTCACATAACCACGTCCTTAATTCAGTTTTATTTGTATAGCACTTTTTTACAACACATATTGTCACAAAGCAGCTTTACTTTACACAAATCCTGATGTACACTCTAAGAAAAAAAGGGTACTACTCTACCTTTCCTTCTGGCTGTGGTGGTCTGCTCAAGTGTTCAACTTTTGTACCTTTAGTACACATTTAACATAGAAAAATGCATGTAGTTTACCATTTAAACTTTACTCTAAAACAAATTACACTCCATTTCTGCACCTTAAATCATTTTTGGATAGCTATGGATAGCCTAACGATGAGCGTGAGACTGCTGTTGATGGTACCACACGGACACCCAGAAGATGGCTGTGGATGTTCTTCCTTAGATGGCCTAAAGACTGCACGACTGCACTTGCCAAAAACATTCACAATTCTCAATCATTTAACAGTTGATAACTTCACTTTGATATGATAGACCTAAAGTTAAAACTCGAATGAAATCAGAAATGACTCTGTTTGCTCATACACACTCAGCACCGTTTGACACTATGGTATACAGTTGTAGAAGGGAATTATTTATAATCGCACCTAGGACTAAGACCCGCACCATTGGGGATCGAGCCTTTTGTGCCGCTGCTCCTCGCCTGTGGAATGCCCTCCCTGA
>CM075020.1:5441634-5452980 GCA_037576675.1 Pangasius sanitwongsei | reverse complement strand
ACTCTTTTCTGTAGCACTTTGAGATTTTCTTTAAAATGTAAAGTGCTTTATAAATAAAATGTATTATTATTATTATTTGGTGTCACCCAGATGAGGATGGGTTCCATTTTGAGTCTGGTTCCTCTCAAGTTTTCTTCCTTGTGTCGTCTCAGGGAGTTTTTCCCTGCCACTGCTGCCTGTCTTGCTCAATAGGGATAAATTTATCATTTATATCCAGATTTCTGTAAAGCTGCTTTGTGACAATGTCCATTGTTAAACATGCTGTAAAAATAAAATTGAATTGAATTGAATTTTATACTTATGCTATATGGCCAAAAGTTTCTGGACTCCTGACCATCACACCCATATGTGGTTCTTCCCCAAACTGTTGCCACAAAGTCGGAAGCACACAATTGTATAGAATGTCTTTGTACACTGTAACATGAAGATTTTCCTTCACTGGACCTAAGGGGCCCAAATATGTTCCAGCGTGACAATGCCCCTGTGCACAAAAAACGAGATGAAAACATCATGAAAATATGATGTGCCAAGGTTGGAGTGGAAAAATTCAAGTGTCCTGCACAGAGCCCTGACCTCAACCTCACTGAAAACCGACTGCACCCCAGTCCTCCTCACCCAACATCACTTCCTGATCTCACTAATGCTCTTGTGGCTGAATGGGCAAATCCCCACAGTCACATTCCAAAATCTAGTGGAAAGCCTTCCCAGAAGAGTGGAGATTATTATAACAGCAAACAGGGGACTAAATCTGGAATGGGATGTTCAACAAGCAGATATGAGTGTGATTGTCAGGTGTCCACAAACATCTGGCCATATAGTGTATGTAAGCTTGGGTTACTTTCTGTGTAGAATATCTCCCCCTGTCTGTGTGGGCTTTCTCCAGGTTCTCCAGTTTCATCCCACAACATATCTGTAAGTGGACTGGCTATGCTAAATTGCCCCTAGGTGTGAATGTACAGTATATATGGTGCCCTGTGGAATAGGGTTCCATCCATTTACTTCTTTTGGTTGACACTTTTATCCAAAGTAACTTACAACTGAGGCATTCAACTGAATGTTGAGGGTTAAGGGCCATGCTCAATGGCCCAACAATGGCAGCTTATTAGTATTGGGATTTGTACTCACAACCTTCTGCTCAGTAGGCCAATGCCTTAACCATTGAGCTACCAACCAGGGTGTAGTTACTCCTTGTGCCGTGTTCCCCGTATAGTCTCCAGATCCTCCGGGACCCTGAACAGGATCTTAAGATGTGAAGATGAATAAAAAAATTAACTATTTAATACTTAAAAATCTTAATATACCCCCATCTGTATGTTGCCTTATAGAAGATCTACATATGTGTGATCACTACACACCATGACTATAAAGGCAAGCAGTGATAAAGCATGGCCTGTTCAGTCATCTGATTTCTCACTGATCAAATTCCAATATGATGAACCTGACAACTCAGTGTGAAAAACACATACCGCCAGCCATAAATGTCTGAAATGTCTTACCTGCAAGAAGTTGGGCAAAAACAAACAAATTAAATAAAAGCAAACAAATCAATTAATTGTACATTATTTTTGCATTTTTACTAAATTCAATAAGTTAGCATTGCATTAGCAGTCTTCCAAACTTTTGGCCTGTAGTATGCATGTGTAAGTGTGTATGTAAACATGCAGAATGCAGATTGTGCAGAAGCCAACATTCTCATTTCCTCTGGTTGCTATCACACCTACCTGTCTGTCATAATAGTGACACTGGCCACTGTCATCACCAGTGGCCAGTGTCACTATTAATTCCTTTTTTTCCATCCCTTCTGGGGTGATCTCTTTCTGACTAAAAACACATGTAGAAACTTATCATATAAATTGATTTTGGCCATCACCAGTGGCCAGTGTCACTATTAATTCCTATTTTTCCATCCCCTCTGTGGTAATCTCTTTCTGACTAAAAACACATGTAGAAACTTCTCATACTTATCATATAAATTGATTTTATGGTAATAAAATAGCAGTCCAGAGTAGCTGAGACCAGTGAATATAAGTCTGTATTCTTAGCACCATTTTTTTATGTCTCAACCCCTCTCTCTAGCACCCTTGTTTCTCATATTTGCCATGTGCTCTGTGTCTCTCTCTCCCAAAGAAACTTTATACAGTGAATTTACTGAAGCTGTTGTTTCCTGGGCCGTAACAACAACTCTGTGTTTATGAGAATTCTGCTCTTATAATTCATATGGGGCAAAAGTCACAGGTTCTTTTGAATATGCCACCTCATTGCCTGGGGACCCACAATGATCATTTTATCAGTTTATCAGCTTAGAATGCACAAAATTCACAAGAACTTTGGTTAGCTGTTAAGAAAGAAAGAAAGGAAAAAAGAAAAACTGTTTCCTAATATGTTTATACTTACCAATACTCTTGCTTTAATACTCTAAGGTCTTACAATAAGGTTTTTCAACAATCACTTTCACCCTCACAAACTATGTTATTGTGGTTTCTTTAAAACTTTATGCCCTTTAGATATTTCAGAGCTTTGGAGTTCTAGAGCAGCTATAAACATCTGGACACTTGCTGGTAATTAAGCCATACAATGAGAAACCCACAAGGCTTTCATCTCTCTAAATTACTTTCTGTTGTGCAGACTGGATGTTTTCCCTCAATAATAATGAAAAACTAGCTTATTAATGGTGTTATACTTTCACAGGTGTGTGTGTGTGTGTTTGTGTTCAGGGGTCAGTCAGGTTAGTATCTCATTTAAGACCAGACAATTTGCATATACAGTGATACTGTATACTAAAAACCATGGGATATACTAATGGGATGTTTGGTTCAACCGTAGGTTGTCTAGCTCTATCTTAGAAAAAGGAACTCTTCAATGGGCTCTTTAGATCTTCGGATAGTTAAGAGTTCTTAGTGTGCACAGAGGTGGTGTGATGTGGCTCAACATGAAGCAGAGTTACTGTTACCAACAATTTTACAGTTTGGCCATGCACATTATCAATAAGAAGAAGAAAAAGAAGAACAACAAAAAGAAATAAAAGGGGGGAAAAAAGCAGAGAAAGAAGAACAGGGAGAAGAACAACAAGAAGAAAAAGAAATAGAAGAAAAAAAAGAAGAAGAATAATTCCAAAGTTGGTGGTGAGTTGTGTTTTTATGTTGGAATTTTTCCGCTGCAGTTACAAGGTCTGACAAGCATATGTCACAGATTTTGCTGTGTTTTATAACCTTGAGTTATTTTGTATTATGTTCTACTCCTGTCAGCCAAGAACAAGAATCTGAGGCTATCATGAGCACAGACTCACCGAAACTGGACAGTTGAAGACTGGAAAAAGACGAGGTGATTTTTTCCCCCTAATCTTCAACTGTGCGGTTTCTGTGAGTCTGTACCCACTGTAGCTTCAGATTCTTGTTCTTGGCTGACAGGAGTGGAACCTGATGTGATGTTCTCCTGTTGTAGCCCATCCATCTCAAGCTTCAATATTTTGTGCAAGGTGAGATGCCTTTCTGCTTACCACAGCTGTAAAGAGTGATTATTTGATTTACTATATCCTTCCTGGCAGTGCAAACCTATCTGGTTATTTTCTTCGGACTTCTCTTATCAACAAGGCGTTTCCACCCACAGAACTGTCGCTCACTCAGTGTTTTTTGTTTTTCACACTATCCTGTGTAAACTCTAGAGACTGTTGTGTGTGAAAATCCCAGGAGATCAACAATTTCTGAAATACTCAAACCAGCCCATCTGGCACCACCAACCATGCTATGTTCAAAGTCACAGAGATCACATTTTTTCTTTCTGATGTTTAATATGAACATTAACTGAAGCTCTTGTCCTGCATCTGCATGTTTTGTTTTTTTTTTGCGTTGTGCTGCTGTCACATGACTGAATGACTGGATTGACTACGTAATGGAGCAGGTGTAAACCGTTAAACCTCTGAGAATACAGGTGTACAGGAATTATTATTATTATTATTATTATTATTATTATTATTATTATTATTATTATTATTAGGTTAAACGTAACGAAGAAAAAAGAAGTTTAAAACTGTCGCGTGTAAAACTAAAGGAAGAAAGAAGCTGCACACTGCACGGAAGCCAAACGCGAAAAAAAAAAAAAAAAGAAAACGAGTAAAAACGATATAAGGATCACAATGCCAGATTAGTGTCAGCTTTTATCACGGGTTATAACCGCTTTCATTTATTTATTTTTATCCAAATCAGTAGAAAGTCTACAAAATTTTAAACAGTGAAATTAGGCACTTCATTAAATAAATATTTCTTTATTAAAGTGTGATAATCGTTCTGTGCTTTGGGTCTCCAGTTCACTCTGAAGTCTGAGTCTCTCGCGCTTACGGTGTATGATGCTTTATGACGTCCACTGTGACGCCACGGGGAGTTTATAAAGGCAGGTTTTCCACCATAACGTTCAGTTTTGCTGAAATCACGGACTGTGATGGTTTACTGGTTAATGGACCGCGATAAACAGCAGGGAGATTCAGACTTTCTTTCATTAGCATTTATAAAACGTTTAATTCAGAATTTAAGGCAAGGCGCAACAGGTGAATATGGTCATTCATTTCATTAAAACTAAAAATTAATTAAGCACAATTAAGCCAGGTGACTCTTAAAAGATGGATTATTGTACAAATTTAGACATAGGCCTGTTTATGCAAATAAAGCTCTGTCTCATTAAACATGAGTACATTTGCATACTTAATAAAACCATAAATCTAGTCTTGGGATGTTATTTGAGATGTTTATTTCACTGTGAAGATGCTCTCAAGAGACCTTTAATCAAGAGAATTACAGAAGTCTTTATTGTTTAATGAATAAAATACCATGGAGAGTTACTAAAACATTTTCCAATGCCATTTTCAGTATAAAATCCAGCAATAATCAATATTCCTCTGCGGTATGCTTCTAATTAGGAATAGGAATAAACATGTAAAATTTCAATACTTATAAACTCTGAACAGCAGATTTTTTTTTTCCAGTTCATTTTCTAGACTAACCCACATAAGATTTCAGAATTTATTTCAGACTTATTGTTACTTTTTATATTCATTGGCTTGTGTTCTGTGCATCATGTAGTGTGAGACAGCTCATTAGCCTAATCATTCACTTCAGTTCTGTGTTCCTCAAGGGTCCATTAGTGGTCAGGAGTCTGGGTCAGTAAACTGTGCATTTAAGCAGCAAAATTTTTTTCCCCCTTTCTTTTCAGATGCAAAGTAACAGAAAGCAACCCGAGAAGGTGAACATGGACAGCGATTCTTGTCTGAAAATCTTTTAACTCTATTAAGTTGATTTTTTTTTTTGTGCCAAAACACATTTGTGGTGGTGTGATTAGTAGAAATCACCAGCTTTTTCCTTTCACTGATTTCTTGCTTTTGTGTGTTATAATCACAGGAAGTTCATTTGACTTGAGAGACATGACCCAGATGCTTCTTAATGCAGCAGCAGTTTCTCACTTGGAAATGCCTGTCTTTCCCATCATCTACAACTTCCTGGAGTGTCTGACCGATCAGTATGTACTCAGCACTTCACAAGAGCATATTTTTCTTTTAGTTCATTTAGAAACCATTAAAACTATCCTTGAAGAACCTTGTTTTCCTAAGAGTGAGGATTTTATAACTAATAATTGTTTACACAGTGTTAACACTACAGTGCATTCGCCATATTTTGGAAATCATGATTCCTATGATGAAATATTTTTCAGGTTAAAAAAAGCCATCATTTTACATTTTTTATTAAAGGTCTCACTCAGAGTTAAGTAAGGATGAAGACTTGGAGATTGATATTGAACCACTGGACCACATCAACATTCTGATAAGAGACAATGGATGCCGATGCCAGTCAGTGAGTGGGCTCCATGGTGGCCGGGCCTTAAACAGTTCCTCTGAATTGAATACAGCAATTGTTAAAGAGGAGTTTCTGCAGATTATTTCTGCCATGAGTAACATGGCACTGGGTTCAGACTCAGGTAGTCCATCAGCACCAATTCATATCCTGCCTGAAACCAAGAGTACTAACTTAGCGACTAAAGCTGTCATGAATGCCATCGTCAGTACCATGAATGATTGCCTTGATGTAATGGAAGATTCACTCGTTTTGCAGTTCTTTACTAGTGTTGCCCAAAACCTTGAGATCCTGGCATCTACTTCTAGATCGGAGATGCTCTTCAAATCAAAACATGAAAATGACTCGTTTGATCTCCACTCCAAGGTCTCTGCTGATAACTTGAGCGCTGCTTCTAATTCAATGGTTAAAACCTTAGTATCTCGTTCATATGTGTCCCTTGATGATGATAGTGTTGTGGATGATGCATCATTCGGTCAAGTCCCATTCGAATGGCCTGATGTCTCCTTAGGATGTGGCAGTGATGCAGATGATGATGATTTTTCATATTCTGAGAACTTTTCAATGCCTAGTATGAAAGAGAACATTGTAAGCGAGTTTAGGACTGAGGCTTCCTGCCTTGTGAGCGAGGTCTTGTCTCAGTCAGTTAAAATCATAAACGCAGATGCTGAAATTCCTGAGGCAGTGAAAGGTTTGATCAGCCAGAGTGATGTTTCTTACTCAGAGCCTCCAGACCCAGATATTGCTGCCTCAAAAATTGTAGAGAAGTTTGTGGCAGACATTTGTGACCTGTTAAACTTTGAACAGTTTCCACAACAGGCTGCTGATAATTTGTGGAAACTGGCACATGATCTATATTACAGTGTGATGTGCCAGGTCAACGAATTTTTGCTCAGCCATCAGCAGAGACTAGCTGCGATAAGAGAAGTTATTGGTGTTAATGAGCAATTGCGATTATCAGAAGATGCAGGGCATGCACACAATGTGACTGGGTCCAAGCAGAAAAATGTCGAAGTGGACAAACCTTCATCAGCTCACTTGGTTTCAATGACCCCCTTAGTGGACACGTTGATGGCCTCTTTGGATTTAGACCATGCTGGGCAATTTGAGACTTTGTCTATTCAGTGTGTGGATGAAGTAGTCAGCATCTACAGTGAGGAGATGTACTCTATCGAGGACCAAGAGAGCCAGCAGACAGATACTGCAGGGTCCGGCAACGAATCACATCCAGCACTACAGTGGACCCTGGAGACTATTTCAGAAGCTGAGGAAACACTAGATGTTACCTCATACAACTTTGAACAAACTGTTTCCAGCTTTGAACAAACTGTATGCATGGCCTCTAGGAGTGAACTGTTTGAGGCGTTAAAGTCCCAGAGTACACAGCTGACTGGAACACTGGCAGTCTCAATCGTCAGGACACTTCAGAACACGAATCCTGACGAAATCTACATTACATCATCTATGCTACATCAGCCGTATTCTTCCTCATCCCAAGAAAGCCAGAAGATCAAAAAGAAACATTTACAACTCAAGATGCCAAAACTGAAGAATCCCTTCAAGGTAAAAATATATCAATATATCAGTCCTGCGGTAAATTTTTATATATTGCATTATTATATCCAGACTGCATCTTGCCACTAGTAGGTGTTGTAACTTACATGCATTATGGATTAACACCATTATTTCGTTATATTTGATATCCACGTGTATTGATGTCATTGTGGTAACAGAAGAAATAGCCTTTTAATCTACCTATGGCGGTGAGCCTATTATGCTAAATGTTATGTCAGTTTGCGAGGATTTTTAGAGTAAGTGTGCTGGAGCTTTTACTAGAGTAGGTTGAGAAAGCCAAGATATCAGAGGTGACTTGTACAACAAATAGGTATACAACGTTTTTGTTTTTCAGAATTTAGGGGCAGTATGTCTTTATGGTGACTTATTGTCTGAAAAATATTCTAGTTCTGCTGTATGCTGTTAAAGTAATATTTATACTATTCTAATATAATATTATAAACTGAAGTATTGTAGTATATTGAATTGTACTGAAGCTTCTTTGGATGTTTAATGACATTGTCAATTTCTCATTTTACAGAAATTGAGAAAAGGACAGAAGGGAAGTTTCGACTCGCTGGACCAGAAGCAGCACTGCTCTACTGACGCCGATATGAGTACGTTTACAATAGTAAACCTGTGTTTATATATAAACGTGATTGTTACTGTTCATTTTATTGAACATATAAAACAGTGTTGGGTTTGTGAGACGGAACATGAGATTTTCTCTGTCTACTCTACAGGTTCAGAAAGCCTGGATTCCAAAACAGAGAAGCCGAAGAAGCGGTCCATCCTTTCCTGGATCTTCTCCGCCTTAAAACCTTTCTCATGAACAAAATAATAGGCAGCACTTTTACAATACTGTTTCATAGCAGCAATAATAAGGTTTCTTCCTCATGTCGTCTCAGAATGATTTTTCCCTTGCCACTGTTGCCTTTGGCTTGCTCATTAGGAATCAAAATCTCTCATTTCTAAAAAGTAATTTCTTTATCTGACTGTTAATAGCAGTGACAATATTGGAAGTGTTGTAAAGCGTTTAAATTTATTATTGTCTGTCTTTGTTTATTCACTTTTTAGTTTAAAGATTAGAGTTTAACAGAAAGAAAATGAAGATTCCTTCCAGTTAACAAACCAGATTTAATTTCTTTGCTCACATCACTTTGTTATATCAGAATTGTGTCATTTTCATGGTGCATCACCTTTCAGATTTCTGCATAAATATACTTTCCTCATAATAAAAATTTATGCAGCAATCTGAAAGGTGATGTACCATGAAAATGACACAATTCTGATATAACAAAGTTTAAGAAGAAGGAGCTCTGTAAAGGTTTAGGCAAATCTATAGGTAAAATGATTATTATATGAGAAGTGTTTTTCCCTTCTTATTGTTAATTAAATAATTACTGATCAGGAGTTTAATGTTTAATAGATTAAACCAAATGAGTGTGTAGTATTAAATGAAGCTAGTCCTCCTGGATACAGATATATACATCAGCCTCATCCTACCTGGCAGAGGAGTAGGTGTCACAGTTATTTATAATGTCTACCCAGTTGATACCACTAATTATTATTTACAAATCCCCAGGGCCATTTTCCGAATTCCTTAATGAATTTGCAGATTTCATCTCTGACCTGGCTGTTTCTTTCGACAAAGCATTAATTGTTGGAGACTTTAAGATTTGTTTTGATAACCCGGAAGACCCTCTGAGAACAGTGGTTGTGTCCATTCTAGATTCAGTGGCGGTTAATCAGAATGTAATAGGACCCACTCATAATGGTGGTCACTCTCTTGATATAATAGTAACATTCAGATTAAATATAGAAAACATAGTCATATTTCCTCAGTCTGAAGCTAACCCAGATCATTATCTCATCTCATTTAAAATGTATCTTAATCATAATATACACACCATACCCTTCTACTGAGTCAAACGTACATTCAAGTCAGCTACTGCACATAGTTTTATCAATAATCTCCCAGAGTTATCAACTTTGACTGGATCACTGTCTGACCCCACAGAACTTGATCAGGCAACTGAATGCTTAGAGTCAACGTTCCGCTATACTCTAGATAATGTAGCCCCAAAAAGAAAGCTAATTAAAAAAATAATTAGAGACAAAAAATTAGCACCCTCGTATAATGATCACACACGCATCTTAAAACAGACCACTGGAAAATTAGATTGTAAATGGTGTCAAACTAAATTGGTAGTATTTCAAACAGCATGGAAAGAGAGCCTCCAGAGATATTGAAAATCTCTTAGTGCTGCTAGATCAATGTACCTCTCCACTCTAATAGAAAATAACAAAAATAATCCTAGATTCTTATTTAATACTGTAGAAAAATTAACTAGGAATAAGAGACCAAACTAATTTCCTCATAAAAACCATCAATTTGTGTACTAGATCCCATATCTATATGTTTCTTCATACAGATACTACCAGAAGCAATCAAACCTCTTCTAAAAAATAATCAAGTCTTCCTTTAGTACTGGCTATGTACCTAAATCTTTTAAACTAGCAGTTATCAAAACCCTGATTTAAAAAAACTGACCTCGCCCCCTGTCAGTTGTCCAACTATAGGCCAATATCAAACATCCCCTTTGTTGCCAAGATCCTAGAAAAGATTGTAGCACAGCAGTTTGCTTATACCTACATAGGAATAACATTCATGAACTCTATCAGTCAGGATTTAGGCCTCATCATAGCACAGAGACAGGCACTGGTTAAAGTGGTAAATGACCTACAAGGCCTCTGATCAGGGTTGTGTGTCCTTGCTTTTGTTGCCTGACCTTAGTGCTCCTTGATAGATTAGAAAATGATGTTGTAGCGGTTGGAGGAAACGGCCCTCTCCTGGCTCAGATTTTATTTGACTGATCATTTTCATTTTGTAGATGTAAATGGTGACTTCTCTATGCATACTAAGGTAAAGTTTGGTGTTCCACAAGGTTCTGTTTTAGACCCACTGCTTTTTTTCTCTATATGTTTTATCTCTGGGTAAAATTATTTGTAAACATTTGTATTAGCTTCCACTGTTATGCTGATGACACACAGTTGTATGTTTCAGCAAAGCCAGATTAGAGATACCATCTTAATAAAGTTGAAGTAATTCTGACAAGACAGAAGTACTTGTACTAGGACCACATGCCGGTAGAAATAAGCTTTCTGATTACATAATAACTCTAGATGGCCTTTCTGTTTCATCATCTGCAGCAGTAAAAGACCTTGGTGTGATTATTGACCCCAGTCTTTCATTTGAAGCTCATATAGATAATATTACTAGGATAGCCTTCTTTCATCTCAGAAATATTGCTAACATAAGAAATATAATGTCACTACACGATGCAGGTTGGATTATTGTAATGCCTTGCTGTCTGGGTGTCCAGTAGGTGCATAAACAAGCTCCATTTAGTCCAGAATGCAGCAGCTAGAGTCCTTACTCGAACCAGAAGGTATGACCACATTACTCCTTACTCCATTACTCCATTACACATTACTCCACATTATCCACCCTGCATTGGCTCCCAATCAAATTTCGTATTGATCATAAAATGCTACTATTGACCTATAAAGCATCTATACTTCTATCAAAAGGTGCACTCTCTTTGTTGGTAGCTCAAATAGTGAAGGCTAAAACAGGGGGCGGAGCTTTCTCTTACAAAGTCCCACAGTTTTGGAACAGCCTTCCAATTAGTGTTGAGGACTCAGACACAGTCTCAGGGTTTTAGTCTAGGCTGAAAACATATTTATGTAGTCAAAACTTCTGTTAAAAGTTTTTTCTTAGGTAAAGGAGCAGATCAGGAGGGTTCACAGGCATAGAGTGTTTTGGTGAACTGGGATGTTTGGATGCTGTCCAGCCTGCCGGGGGGGGGGGGGGGGGGGGGGGGGGGGGGGGGGGGCCGGGGCCGCCGGCCCCCGGGGGGCGCGGGGGGGGGGGGGGGGGGGGGGGGGGGGG
>CM075020.1:5422995-5441534 GCA_037576675.1 Pangasius sanitwongsei | reverse complement strand
TTTAGTCAAGCCTTTTGTGAATAGTTTTTTTCTTAGGTAAAGGAACAGATCTGGAGGGTTCACAGGCATAGAGTGTTTTGGTTAACTGGGATGTTTGGATGCTGTCCAGCCAACAACCCCCCCCCCCCCCCCCCCCAACCACACACACACACACACACACACATGCGCACTCTCACGCGTTCAGTCAGGTTTGTTGATGGTGGAGTGGCTGGCCTCTTTACGTCCCAAGGTGCCTTCGTGTCTATGTTACTTTCTAGCTCTCACTTTTGGTTATGCTGTCATAGCTAGTTTGAGTCCAGAGTCCCTGCCTGCACACTGCACACACCGTACATTTTCTTTAACCATTACATGATAATGAGCATACCTAATAATCTGTCTCTATCTCTCTCTCTCTCTCTCTATACCCAGCTATCCATGCTACTCCTGAGATACCAGTGATCCTGACCCCTTCTGCTTTCCGGACCTGCCTGATCCATGCTGATGCCCTACTTCTGGCTGGAGTTCTCATCACCTGAAAGCCACTCGCTGCTACTGAGGATGGCCCCATATGGACAGCCTAAAGATCAATGAGATACTGCGGATGGTACCACTTAGAAACCTTAAAGATGGCTTAAGACTGCAATTGCTATGTCAAGTCTCCATCATTGAACAGATACAGCAAAATAGACATGCTAAAACTATGATGAATTCAGAAATGACTGATACTCACATTCATAAGTTGCTCGTAAACTTACAAGTTCCTGTTTACACAAATGCACTTTTTGACTGTATAATATACAGTTACAGAAGGGAAATTATTTACAATCACACTATCTGGTTTCACCCAGATGGGTTCCCTTTTGAGTCTGGTTCCTCTAAAGGTTTCTTCCTCATATCGTGTCAGGGAGTTTTTCCTTGCCACTATCACCTCTGTCTTGCTCATTAGGGATAACTTTATAAATTTAAAATTTATATCTGGAATTTATGCATTTCTGTAAAGCTGTTTTGTGACAATGTCCACTGTTAAAAGCACTATACAAATCAAATTTAACTGAATTGTATTTATAAAAATACAGTGTTACAGTTTGGCCTTGCACATTAACAATAATAAGAAAAAGAACAACAAAAAGATATAGAAGGGGAAAGAAAAAGAACAGGAAGCAGGAAAAGAAATAGAAGAAAAAAGAACAAAAGGAACAAGAAGAAGATGCAGAAAAATAAATAAATAATAATAATAATAATAATAATAATAATAATAATAATAATAATAATAATAATACGCAAGAAGCAGAAAATGAAACAGAATTTTTCTGCTGCAGTTACAAGGTCTGACCAGCAGATGTCAGCAGATTTTCCGGTGTTTTATAACTCTAAGCTATTTATGGCTTTGTAAAACTTTTCAGTGTCGTGGCAAGACTAAAAACTTCCTCTGCGGAAACAGACTCATCAGCTCACCTTCTTCAGGCTGAGTTTAGCATTTACTTCATTTATGTTTCATTTAGAAAGGGGGCACATACTTTTAAAATGAAATTTTGTTAAGATAGTAAAGATGGAACAGTATCCTGTTCCTGTCAGTTATATTTTTATTTCTTACTAAACGTCCACACTTCAAACTTGAATAAAATGAAAAAGTGACATTTATTAATTAATAAAATAACATTTATTGAAAGTGTGTGTATACACTGGTATTGGTCCTTACTTGTTCTCTGTGTAAACTCTAGAGACTGTTGCGTGTGAAAATCCCATGAGATCAGCAGTTTCTGAAAAACTCAAACCAGCCCATCTGGCACCAACAACCATGTCACAGTGAAAGTCACAGAGATCACACTTTTTCTTCATTCTGATGTTTGATATGAACGTGAACTGAAGCCCTTCGCCTGTATCTGCAGGATTTTATGCACTGCACTGCTGCTACATGATTGTCTGATTGGATAACTGCATGAAAAAGCAGCTGTACAGGTGGTAAAGTGCTCAGTGAGTGTATATTTTAAATATCTGCTTATAGCTTTAGTTCTACGAGTGCTCATATATACCAAAACTTTTGTAATATTATAGTTTCACCTTACACTGCTATTATTTATTCATTATCCTGATTACTGTCTGAAACTAGTATATTGTTTTCCTATATCAAAGAGGAATGAGAACATGTATGGTCTGGAAGATTGTGTCCTGAGTAAACTCACATGCATTGTAAAGTTGCAGTTTAAAGTGATGATATAAAACTGATATTGTGATAAATATCAGAGTTTTTCCCTTGAAGCAGATTTAAGTTTCCGGATTTCAAAAGTCTGCCTCAGATCAGCACAGTCAGCTTAAACACTTCTGACTGACTGAGAATTTGAATTCTCTTTAATTGACCTGTGGGCATAAATATGAGGGCACATTAAAATGAATTGTTAAACAAAAATTGTTTTAAATGAATTATTTTTTTATCTTTTTATTGTCTGTGTTGATGTTGATGTTGATGTTGAGGTAGACAGCTTTTTTTATGTACAATGTTGAATAATTGTGCTTATAGTTGTGTTAGTATTGATAAAAAAAATACTCCATGCAATAAATGGTTGTAATATTTTATTGTAATTTTTGATGATATTTCCTGTATATGTTTAGTATATATCTAACATATAATTAATACTAATTACTCACAAACAAAAATTATTTATATTTTTATTTATATTTTGTATACTGGACATGATTGTTTGACGTTGTATTACAGATATTAAATAATATCACAGACAAGTATTCATATTCCCATTTATTTATATTTATTCATTTTTTAAGCTTTTTGTTTTGGATTTATTTTATATGTGATATTTATAGTTGCTGTGTGGCTGTAATATGTTTATGATTTTATTGTAGTTGTATGGTTATAATATATTTTTGCAGTTAGTCCAGCTCAGTGACACTTCCCCAAGCCGCTGTTCCTGGAGTCTTGGGTTCAGTTGCTGGCCTCGTGCTGTATGGACGAGCTCATTCTCTCACCAGAGGGGGGTGTGGTGTGTTGTGACTCTATACAGACCGCGTCCCCTGTTATTCAGAGAGGAATAGTTCACTCCAGGGACGGCTCTAAGCCTAGGGTTGCCAAATTGGGGTAAAATGCTACTAGTTATTATGCTTTTTACACTTTCATGGATTAAATCACTTTTTTTTTTAAATTTTAGAGTATGTTTTTTTTAAAGGAATATATTTATCGTATAAAAATGTTTGTAAAATTATTTAAGAAAGCAATTTAAAATTAGAACGCAAAATTGACACAAATCGATAAAATAAAGTCAAATAAAATTGATTTGCTGAATAAAAGCAATTTAATCTGTTACCTCTATTTATTTTGTAAAAAATGATTTAATCGGATTTGTCTGGAAAAAAGGCTTGGGGTGTTAATTTTGGGCTGCTTTTGCTGATAAATTTGATTTTGCTTTAATTATTATTGTTTTTTATCATAACATTTAATTGGCCAATTTTGGTCAGAATTTTGTCAGATATTGTTGTGAATTATATTGATTTAATCAGTCACATTAGGTAACAGTTTCCTGCTGACTATAACTAAATGAGTTTTTCATGGTGTCCCCATGTTGATTTAGGCAACATCGCATGAGCAAGCGTGTGGTTATACTGAACATCGCCACGGCTGTGAATCGGCGTAGGCACAAGCCCACAGGGGTTTTTTGGGGGGGTTTTTGGACAGTTTTTCTTCTCTCACTTGTAGTTTAAATGAAAAACTTAGCTAACTAACTAGCAGGTTTTGTTGGGACTAAGTAACATTAAGTTGGTAGCAAGCTAGCTACTGTAGTTTCCCTTCCTCTACGAAAATAGTATCCAAAACAGTATCCTGGTTGGTTGAACAGTAAAATATGTTTTTTTGTTTGTTTGTATTTTGACTGTATCATGTTAATTGTCCTGATTTTCAGAAGCGCTCCGTGGACACTTTTGTGACAGAATTTCTTCGCTGAATGGTTAAATGGAGAAAGTCATTTGAAGGCACATTCTGAATAAATTGTTGACATACTACAGTTTTACATGACCGCATGATTGTAGGCTTTTGAATTTTACTCAGACCTTGTTTAAATTGTTTGAGGTCTCTTACAAATATTGCATATTAAATGCACAAGTTGCTTTAAAACCTCAGTCAATTATCCTGTAACCTTTAAATGAACTGTACTCTACATGACCAGATGAAAAATTGTCTGTTCAGTTGTTGTTGTTGTTGTTGTTGTTGTTGTTGTTTTGCCTCATTTAACACTTTTCACACCATATCAGCAAAGGATACTGGTATTTCAAATCACGCAGAATAACACAAGTGTCAAATATGCTTTTTATGCTAAGCTAGTGGTTTTCATACATTGAATTTTGTTCCCTAAGTTGAATCTTAAAAACTGTTTCATTCCACACTAGACAGACAGATATAGTAGATAGATAGATAGATAGATAGATAGATAGATCTTATTTTGACAATGCTGAGGTTTAACATAATAGTGTTAATAGTAAAAGTAAAATAAAGAAAAAAATTCAAGGTGCATGCACTACCAATGTACAAATTTGAGCAGTCGAATGGGTGTCTTCTCACAGTAATGGTAAAGATGTTTATTAGAAAAAAGTGCACCAGTGTATAGAGGTAGTATTGGGTATTAGGGTACTGGTGTATACTGGGGAATAAGGGTTTTGGTGATTCCTCTCTTGGCAGTGATACAACTCATTATAACTGTTTTATAACAACAACAGACTTGCCAAACGCCGAACAGGAATAATTCATAGTGCCGCACAAGGGGGTGGGGTTTAAAATGCAGTAAACAGTTAAAAAAAAAAAAAAAAACAGTACATTTTTGATATAGTCTATTTACAGAACATTCCTCGTAGGAACCATAAAATGGCCAACATTTTTCACTGTTGATCTACTGCTCAGTAGTCAAAGGAAACAAGCAATGTATTTAATCAATTTCTAATTATCATTAGACTGCAGTTAAAATGATTTGTAAAGTTTTAGATTTTACACTTCTTTGCAGGCCTATTTAATCATTTTAATCCTTTTTAACTTCTTAAACAAACCAAGAGTGAAATCTTTAGATTTCAGATTTTAGTAGCTGAAATTAAAGATGGTTAACTGATGTTAACGCTATACTTAGCTCAACGTCAAACATAGATTAATAGATTTTGTTTATTTCACAGTAAAGCTTTGGCGCATCTTTCAGGTGAGAAAATCAAGATGAAATGAGAGCATTGGGCAAAATATTATTAATGTAAGATGGGGGAAGGGCTTCCAAGTGGGCCAGTTAATAGAGAGAGGGTTTAAAATACCTGCACAACTGTCAATCATTCCAGATTCATATGACTACTGCTGTTTTTATTGAGGGAAAAGAAGACTTTTGTGCTTTTGTGTATGTTTAAGTGATAACCTGTACAAAAGTACTCTGATATTAAAACAAATTTTTTTTTTAAATGTATGAAGATTATTAGAACTACAACAGTTATAGAATAATGTAAGCATTTAAAAGGTTCGTACACAATATTTAAGCATAATAAGCATTATGTATGTAAGTAACTATTCATTTTCCCATTGTGCTGGCGACGCGATGGAGCCGGACGTCCTTATTTGGGCAGCACATTTACATCACACTTGGTGGATCCAGCCCCAATCTGGCAACCCGGTTTCTCGCCTAGTGAGCAGCGCGAGCACAGCAGCATCAGCATCAGCGGATCGCGGCTCAGACTCATACACACACACACTCACACACACGCCGGTGCTCGTGTCTCTGTGTCTCCGTGTCCGTCTTTCTCTCCGCCGAGCCATGAAACAGATGCTGTTCGACCTGATGAGGATGAGCAGGATTTGCCGGATGGTCCTCGCCACATGTTTGGGATCTTTTATCCTGGTCATCTTTTATTTCCAAAGTATGTTCCAGCCAGGTAGGACCCGCGCGCTTATGTCCTTTTTTTACACGCGTCCATTAATGATTTTTTTTTTTTTATCCCTTTGTGGCTACTGATCAGTAGCTACGCGGGTAAGACCTCTCTTATGTTAGGATGTTAAAGAATGTTGGGGAAAAAATGAATAAAGAAACAAGATCTGAGAAAGCGGAGGCGCGCGTGCATAGTGACAGGGAAGCGCGAGGCACTGAGACAGCTGTGTTTGTTGGGGTTAGCTCCTGTCTTACCTTTGTGCAAACCTCTGCAAACGCCTAAATACGACACATGGATTTGCATCAGAGCCGTGGAGCCTGTTCAGCCACTCTCACACGCTCGCATTCTTTCCGTTGAGTTGGGGGCGGACAGTGGAGGATTTTCTGCGTGCTACCGGGAAAAGCTCCGCTCCGTATACACAAACAGATAATTGTTGACACACGGCGGGCGCGCGCGCCTATGAATGACATATTTCGGGATGCTGTGCATGCACGCGTTTGCGTTAGTGCGACTACAAGTCCATGCAGAGAGGACGACAAAAGCCGATCCAGTGCGCGTGAACCAGTGTGTGGCTGCGTCCCAGACCGCATGCTACCGTGCAAAACTGCAGGCCAAAACAGTACACCACATGATGTAACGAAGCTAACCTCGCGTGCCGTGCTGTTTCTACTTAATGGCAGTATTGTTTAAAGCTGTTCCACTTTGTGTTTGTTTTCTCCAGATTGAACCAAACAGTGGAGAAGTAAAAAAAAAAAAAAAAAAAACCGACCAAACTTTCCCCACTCAGAGACTCTAGGCGCGCGCTCGTGTCTTTCAACACTTTCCGTTATTGCACATGTAGGAGGTTGTAGAGACAGATAGTCTGTTAGACAGTTAGAGTCAGACATACCGCTAATGCAAGCAGCAGACAGAGAAGTAAAACGAGCGAAGTGAGTAGCAGGCTCACCGACGCTGTGGAAGCGGTGAGTCATCGACACCGCCGGCTCGTGCGCGATCAAACAGCTCTTAAAGTAACCCTCTGTCATGTAGAAAAATAAAAATAAAAAACAGTCCATGTAGAGCACGGGTTCTTAACTCCAATCCTAAGGATCCCCTGTGCTCCACAGTTTGAAATTTTCCCTACACACCTCATCCACGTGATCAGCTAATGAATGAGCTGGATCAGGTAACCTCAAACTGCACAGGGCAGCCCAGGAGTTAAGAGATCCTGAGGTTGAATAATTCATTGTTTAATGGTTTCCTTCAATGCCTGAAAAAAATCTTTAAAATGTCTCAGGAACTTCTACATCTGTACCCATATTAAAATGCAAGGCTCTATGAATATGCATGAATACGCACACTGAAACAGACACATGTACCTTGTAGACAGCTTCGTGCACTTTCAGCAAAATGAGCCAACTCAAGCCGGATTTCCATGGTACGATTCTAGGCTTCATTTTGGTGTCACAGAGAAAAATCGTACATCATAAAAGAATTCCTCGGGTGTGCGTTGAGATCGGCGCTCTTAAAACGTATAAGGTTCTGTTGCGACCAAAGACAGTTGACAACAAAGTTCTAAAATGTTCAATTAAAACCTCTGAATGTGAGCGCTGCTGCGACACTCGTCGAAAAGCTACCAACAGGTGGCAAATGAAACGTGGGATTTAAACAAAGAGTGCATTGTTATTTTTTTTTTAGGCATAACATTGCTAATATTGCGAGACCTTCTTCTTTTTATGCAAGCTTTTTCTATGCACGACCCCGGATCCAAATGAGTGATGACGTAAGCAGAACGTAGTAATTTTCTTTAATCACAGGTCTATCGTCAGAGGATCTTCATTGTATAATCTAACATGGAGAGCACGTTATCGCACAGTTTGTTGTAGAATTTGGCCAAGCTCATCTTTTACAGTGTGACATGCAATAATAATAATAATAATAATAATAATAAATTTGCTCACATTTATCACACTGACGTTATTAAGATTTTATTATCAGGCTTCATTTGCGTCATTATATTCTCAGGGATTTATTTAACAGCAGCCAAAACTGGCGAAATATACCATGACACTAATGAAAATGACTTAGTTCTTTATTAACATCAGCTAAGTTAGCTAGCTAGTTTAACACAGATCTGGAGGTAAAAGTTTCTACTTACTAGGTCATCTGCCAGTCACGCCGTTGAGAATATCATGTGTCACTGATAAAATTCTGTCAGATTAATTTTACAGAAGTACTGAGAAAGACTCTTTTGTGCTGTATTAACAACGTGGTACCAATGCCAATCGGTATCATTTGCATCATCTATCCAAGAGAAGTTTAAAAATCAGATTTTGAGCTTGTGGATAGTTAAATCAACACATGCTAACAGAAGAGAGCAGGGTAATGTGCTAATTCACTCTTGTGGAATTAATATGCAAATGTACAAAGATGACATCCAGGACACATATACTGAAAAAGGTGTTCGTATGTGTGTGTGGTTGGGGGGGGGTTCAGTATTCAAGAAAATTTATTCTATTTACAATTTTAACCCCTTTGTACAAAAGGTCTTTGAGTCTTATCCCTTCCACTGAAACACATGTTCAGACAACACGCCACTGGATTTAATTAAACATGGATCATCAGGTTTTACACAAACTTGTGGAGTCCATGCCAGATCGAGTGCTTGCTGTCATTCAAGCAAAATCAATACTAAGGAGTTCTGAAATTCATGTACATATTTTTAAGATTTTACTTTACACTCAAGTTCTTGCTGATACTGTAATTTGTAAGGAAAAATCTAGTATGCAAATGCACTTGTGTTCTCAGACTTTTAGACCTAACTGTGATCCAAAATGGCATGGACAAGTCCAGACACTGTTGCAGCCATGTTTAAAAGATTAAAGATTGCACACACACACACACACACACACGATATGGGTTCATGGATCCAACCAGGCCAGCCAGTTATTCCTGTCAGTTAGAAGACACTAATCACATGGTTTACCAGAAAAGGTTTAAAACCACCTAAAATAGTCACTCTATACCTCACTCATAATCATGGTGGATAAAAATCTATAAATAACACAAACGCAGCAGTGGTATGCAGGTTTTTAGAGAAATAGGGAGGAAGAGCACACTGAACGGTGGCACCACCTACCCATATATAGGAAGTTACATTAGCAAAATATCTGAATTTCCTTGGTGAAACTGAATGGCTATATAATGACGTTAGTGTATTAGCTTCATAGATGTGCTGTAGAAATTTGGTTAAATTACCTACAAGGTACAATGTAAGCATGATTTATATTAGCTAGCTAAATATGAGTCATTCAGTCTGAATGAATTTCAAAGGAGTAGTAGACCTGTTGCTGATTTGAAATCAGAGTTGGGATGGCAAGGCCTGATTTAAGGGTGGAAGCTGCCACCCATGTGGCCACGCCCCTTTAAAAGAGCAAGCAATGTACACAATAATTTGTGGGACCATCCACACATGAATACCCTAAAGATTTGCACTTCCTAGAACTCACCTGTTTATAATTTCACCTGGATACCAGAGATGACATGATACTACTTTTCTGATAGAGATAATGAAACCTTGCGTATTAGCCAGTATTGATACTCATTTGATACTCATTTCTTTTCTTTAAAAATGACTACGTTTTTTTTTTTTTTTTAAACTGAAGCATTTAACTTTAAAATAATTTTCCAGACTGTTGCTCATGCTGCGTCACCGGGCAGCGTAACACACTGGTAGGAAAGCACTGTCCACTCTCATACATGAGCTCATAGATGCCCGCGATTTCTGTTGTGCCATTCGGAAGCACAGCTTTTTTATTCAGTTAAACTCTTTCACACAATAAAAAGATATAATGAACTATAAATGTGATAAAATCGATCTTCACAAAAAAAAAAAAACACAACCATGACTCTTTATAAGTAAACATTTCCAGTTACAGTTATTTTTATATGTTTAGACATGTTTTCCTTTTCAGTGTGTCACTGTTCCTGCTCCTCCTAGGCCCCTTCACACACTTGCCTTGTGCCTACTGCAAATGTTCACGTTTCTAATTTCAACTAGTTTTGCTCAACACAAGATGAAACACACACACACACACACACACACACACAGTCGCTCTAAAAAGCGGCCACAGTGCACCTGAAGGTGCATGGCAGCTAGGAACATGAAGTGGAGTGACAAGGCTGACCTTATTTGTTCAGCCGTGTTTATATCTTCACCACCGAGCCAGGGAGAAGAAGAGACGACAGAAGGGCCGAGAGGCAGAGGGTGGAGGAATAGAAGTGGTCACTGGTCACTCCAGGAATGTGTTGGTTGATCTCGAAATTCCTCAGGCTTCCGAACAGGAGGCGCATACACTATGTAGACGTGTAACTGTGAAGCAGTGAAGCCATTCTGATCTCAGCAACATTGTTCATACATGCTGTTTGAGCAGAGAGCTAATACCAGCATGTGTGAACAGGGTTAATTTCTAAGAAGAGGAAGTGGCTTACAAATGAGGGATTTCTGCATGTGATTGTGTTTGTGTTTTTATCTGTTTGTGATGCTGTTTTTAATGTGTGTGCATTCAGGATATCCTGTTTGCGTGATAATCCTCCCCTGCTGGGAGACATTGGCATGAGTAAGGTCTGTTTTGGCTTTTAAAGCCAATCCTCTCATTGTATTTCACAATAAGAGGGACAATAGAGAGTGTGTGTGTGAGAGAGAGGGACTGTCCTTGTTGTACATTCGGTGTGTGTGTGAGTCATGTGTAGTGGTGTTTGGGCAACAGCCAGAGGCAATCCCACTGAGGCCTGCCTGACTTATTCAGGTTGATAGACTGAGACGGCTGGAATTCATTACTGGTAGCACAAGCAGACAAATGCGCACATACACACACACGCGCGCACATGCATAGGGTGTAGAAATGTAACTAAAGGTGATGATACAGCTGCATTGATTTGTAATGCTGGATTGATTATAATCAATGGTAGCTAAGTGTGCACTCATATTTTGGCCAAAAGTAAACCTCAGACTAAATCCAGAACCTTCCGACAGAGGCTGACTGATGTCTTGAAATAGCAGAGCTGAGATGTTAAGGCTACCATTTGTTCTTCGATGTCTGGCATGGACGTTTGAATGAACATACAGTACACGAAGTTCCTTAAAATTTGGAAGTTTGGAAAATTGTATGGTTCCAAAAACAGCAACACTTTGGATGTGAATGAAAGTTTAAATATTGGTTTAATTGCTTAGGTTCTGTTGGAATATGCCATATCCTATAAATGAATGTTCTGAGCATGTAAGTGGTTCTTCCAGTCACATTTGTGTATTCAGTGTATTTAAACTAAAATTCCAAATAGTACAAAAATAATTGTTTCAGATTGAATCTTGAGGGTGAAATTTGAGATTTTGTGACAGCTTGAATTGTTTCCTGAAGAATCACAGATTGAAACCCTGTGAGGTTTATACCCCCTTACACAAGGTGTTTACCTCATGGACACCAGCCAAATGTCTCCACAAGCTGAAAACTGTCAGATATTCCTATCCTTGTAGGCACATTTGGTCCCCACCAAGATATAAAAACAAGCCCCCCCAGTCCCCTTCCCCCAGATCTGCATGTGCGTTTGGAATAAAGGGTTTACAGATGTCTGGGGTTTCTTCTCAAACTCATTAGACTCATTACTCTGGACTGTGGTTGTGCTGCTTCAGAGCTTACTGATGATGGAAAACTGTCCATGTCATCAACCAGAAAACACCTGGATGTGTTTGAAAACCTTCCTAAATGACATGGAGTATCCAGATCCAGTGAATAAGCAATTTATTAGTCATTATGTTACTGTCTTCCACCATATGTGATGCAGGATTAGAATAATCAGAGCTGTCTTTTGGTTGTCATGGACCTTCAATCATAATGGGGGTGATGGTGGTCAGAATGAATGTAGTCCAGTGTTGCCATATCTGCAGCTAGGAATTCGGTTCAGACAGTTGTGAGGAAATATACTAAATAAAATCACCATGTGATTTTAACAGTTATATTGAGAAGTGCTGTGTCATTCATGCATTATGAGTAGATATTATAGAGTATTAGTGATGTGAAAGAGTGATGGCACAAATGTATTTACTCATTTAGCAATATGGGAGGACACTATTTTACCTTATAAAACCAGACCTACAATTCGTTCCTCGTGCTACAGTAAACCTGCAGTGCTTCATCGGGTGTCACCTTGATATCCCTGAGCTCAGAGTGTAGCTATCTGGCTTTAAAATGTAAACAGGAAAAATGTGTGATTATGACTGGTTAATTATGTTTCTCACCGTAGCAGATGGTGACCAATAAAATGTGATTAAACTAAACTAATTTGGTTCATTTTGACAGTAAATTATGGAATCATAATGATGACTTCAGTGACCTTTTATGAACATGAATATATAGCGCAATTACTACACAGAACACACACATAAAATCTACTACACAATCACTGTATGTGTATGTTAACTGCTGTTAACAAATGCTGCAGTGCTACTGTGAAGTAATAGGGGTGTAACAATTTGATTGGATTGACAATACTGGCTTCACGAATTGATCTAAATTTGATTCTCAGTACATTTTGAACAAGGTTTTAATGAAAAGTGCACTTTTTTATTTCTCAATCATAAACAATGCAAAAAATGTGCACTTTGTCTGTATAAACTAGATAAATCAAAAATTGCTTTGATTGGTTTATTACCCTCCTCCAAACTAACCTTCTGGGAATGTTCCTGGAATATGGTTTCATGGTTTTATAACAGGAAGTTTGCCAAATATTAATTTTGTAACTACAAAGCATTCCGGGAATGTTCGTGCTATTTAAAAGTCATGGGAATGTTAGTGGAACATTCTCTGAACTGTAATGCACAACAAAATGCAAATGTTATATTTCCATAAAGAATGCTTTCATGAAAATAAAACGGGACCTAGAAACATCACAGCGGCGCAGGACTGCAGGTCACGCACCGAGTCACATGATCACGGACACCTGAATCACGTTCATGCACAATGAGCACTAGTATTTAAGTCACGTTTGTAAATCACTCTTAGTCTAGCGTCTTTTGTGAGTAACGTCATTGTATGCTGTTGCCATGCTCATGTATATTTCATGCTTATCTAGTTTATGTTACGTAGTCCTAGTCTTTGTTCATTCGTGACACTTGTGATATTTCATTTCAATAAAATTCATGGAACTGCATCAGTTTTTCTTTTTTTTAATGAAGCAGATAGGGTATGAACAGAATATGCATACTATCTTTCAGCCATACACTGATTTTTTTAAACAGCTAAAATTATTTATATAATGCAAATGTTTTATAAATAAGAGTTGAATAATCTATTCTTGAATCACAAATTGAGTAAAATCTTGTTTTAGTTTTCCTTGTCTGATGAAATAAGACCATTTCTTCTTAGTTGCATGACTATTGAGCCCTAAAAAGGTGTCAAATGTTAACACAGCTGATTTTCATTGTGTTCCTCCTTTTTCCTGTGTTGTTAATTAAGCTCATGGGCTCAGAGATATCATTTCAGATTGGGCTTTGGCATTGGGCCTCAGGTGTTCACGGACTCACAATCCACAGGCATCAACATCCAAGCGAATTACAATTCTAAATTGCCTTCAGAAGTTTCTGCTGTTCAGTTCCTTTCCCCTGTGCTGGGGGTATGTGTATGGCAATAATGAGCTTGCGTCTGTTATTTGTGACTTGCTGTGTCAGCCTGATCCTGCACGTTGTGGGCTCATTATGCTGTCAGTTCAGTAGCGCTGCATGCGCAAGTGGTTATTGATAAGCATTGATTTGGCTTTCACAGTGTAGCACTGGGTTGCTAATAGATTGTTATGGAGTTAGATTTCGGCCAAACTGTTTCCTGTTTGTAAGCTGTAGGGTTCTAGGATTTCTGCTATGCATCAGACGAGGACGGAAGCACAGATTTGAGACATAAAAATGGATTTTACATATAACTCGTCCAATACTAGGAATACTAGGCATCATTTGGTTTTTGGCAGGAGATGATAGACAGTAGCAGGTGATTAATACTGAAGAACTAGCACAGAACCTCTTTTCCCACAGGATTTAAATCAATCTTTACCAACGTGTCAATTCGAAAGGGATATATATATATAAACAACTCCACTTTAACATATATATATATATATAAAATCCTAAAGGTACTCTGGAAATAATTACGATAAAGAGGTTACCGTTTCCCTGTTTTGTTGCACTTGATATAAAGAAGGTTCTTCTAAGCTTTGCCAAATTCAGTGACCCAGGAGCTATGAGGTGCTATAAACACATGCACTTTCATAATTGATACACACATATGTCCTCCCCTATCCTTTATATTGTACAAGACAATACAAACTTGGATATCTGTTTGTGCAGTAAGCACTGGTGTTAAAGTCTGGATAATTTCCTGTGTTCTGTGCTTCAGCGGTTAGCATTGCAGACCACACTGATCATCTGTTTAACACACACACACACACTCCATTAAAAAAAAACAATGAGAGGTGTTCAGGAAAGTGTTAGTACAGGACTGACGTGAATCAGATTGAAATCAGACTTTTTTCCGAGGCAGAAAATGTGTAGGAGATGTGTTGTTGAATGGTTTTAATAATCTCCCCATGGTTCCCTCTGTTAGATTTACACTCTCATTGTGTCTTGACATTTCATATCATGTGTGTGTTGTGTGAATTTGAAAAACTGGGTGTTAGTGGACCACAGGGAATACAAGCCTTACACTTCAACACACAGGGGCTGAACAAGCACTCTTGTCTCATTACTCTGTCTCTTTCTCTTTTTTTCTTTAGGCGTGTATGTGTGTCTGTTTGGGTCTGTATTTTCTGTAGGTAATCAGCCATGTGTCAGTGCTTAATAAACCACTGTAGTGGCTGTTTAAAAGATATTTTCGAGTTTTGCAGAAGGAAAATAAAAGACTGAGAGGAGACAAAAGAAAATGAAGACAATATGAAAGAAATACGAGAAGTCTGAAAGGATCACCATGGAAACTAGAGTGTATTGTGTCTTAGGGGGTAGGGTGTGTGTTTCGGAGCATGTGTACATGTACTGTACATGTATGTCTTTTCCTACGAGGGCCTATGAATGTGTGTTTGATTGAGAGAAGATAGAGATTCATTATTCCTAGATTATTCTGGAGAACTGTACTAAATCTTTTTTTTTTTTTTTTACTGGATTTGCTCACTCACTGTTTTTCTTTTTGCTCTTTTAAATGGATATTCTATCATAATTTTCATAAAAATCTTTTTGTAACTGAAGATGACTGAAGATGATTCTTAAAGCCCTTTATAGCATTGTTAGCCGCAATGAAAATTCTTCATGGCCTAAAAAAAAAATGAAATATGGTGTCCCACAAGGTTCTGTTTTAGGCCCACTATTGTTCTGACTTTATATCCAGCCCCATAAACATGCAATTTGCTGAAGATACACAATTTATCAGGAGCACAGTTACACATAAAAAATGGACGACAAAAACAGAAACATCCGCCTTCTAAGTTCCCATAAAACAGGGACTTTGTTGTAAGTTGGCTCGCAGTTATGTTTCACCCTAGAGCTTGATGGCTATTTAGTGAACTAAACGTACAATTTAAGACCTTGGTATACCACTCATCCCTGGTCCAGTGTAACAGCTCTAAAACTGTATAGTGGCATAAGACATTTTTTAAGACTACATGGTAAGCGTGGCCTCCACTAAAATTTCATTAAAATGTGGCAATGAAATGTTTACCAATGTGTCTATATTATTCATCACTCTTGATGAAATTCAATAGTTTAGTAAATCAAAATATCAAATACCTTACTGTAATATCATACTGTTTGCTTATTTAACACAAACTGTTTTCAGTGGACACCATGGACTCTATTGATGCATAGCTTCAATGGCATCCTTTGTCAGAGTCAAGTGCACTCTTTTTTTTTCTTTTGTTTTTCTCCCAAATTTGTTCTTCCCACCCACTAGCTTACTCCCCTACCACATGGCATCTACCACCCGGGGAGGGTGAAGGCAAACATGTTCTTCCTCTGAGACACGTGGAGCCAAGCTCTGCATCCTTCAAACCGCTGTTTGAAAATGTTGTGTCACAAGGCAGCATAACACACATGGAGGAAATGGCTATCTGCCCTCTTCTGCATACATGAGCTCACAGACACTTGTTATTGGCTAATATTGCTCTGATTAACAGGGAAGAGTATACCATCCCTCCCATCCTGAAGGCATGGCCAATTTTAGTTCCTTGACTCCTCGCCACAGATGCTCTTAATACGGGATTCAAACTCAAAATCTCCTGATGATAAGGTGAGCATTTTTCTGTTGCACCACTCAGGAGCCAAGCACACTTTGTTTTAATGGAGCACAGTTTAAAGTTTATCGGACAACAGGCTTTTAGTATGTCGTTTTGGGTCCTGTGTGGATGCTGTACTTCACTGGAAGTCAGTGCAAGTACCGCCAGTGGGTTTTGCATAGGAAAAATATCTCAACATTTATTAGATGCTACACTCTTTTTAAATGTAATTTTAAACACAATTTGTAAATGTTGTAAGTACAATGGTCTGTTTGATTATTTGCATTCATTTATAAATGTGTTGTTTATTTTTATACAGCAGCTCAGATCCACTAATTTGATTGGATGAGCAGCGTTACAAGAGTACCTGTATTTAGTATAACTGCACTGGGACGTTTCACTCTTTGTATCACTCTGCTTTTCTGTGTATGTAAAATTCCAATTCACTGAAACCGTTACTGAGTAGAGTTAGCGACATCATCAGAGGACTTATCATCAGAGGAAATATGAAAGCTCAACAGATGAAGATGAAAAAGAAGAAGGGAAGCTAATTTCACCAGAAGCACCTGTAATGGGAATGTGCAAATCAATTTGAGCTAGCTAGCCAGTTAGCCGTCAGGCTATCAGTGAGTGTGACTTCTTCAGTATCTGTTTCCGTTTAAGGAGCCAAAATAAACAAAATATTTGGCCATATTGTGTCCGAAATGTCAGTTACTCAGTATTAATTTCTTATTTCTAAAACTGTTGTATAAAAGCAATATTGCACTTGCAATCTAGCTGTTATACTGGATATCAGCCCGGCTGCGATTCAGCCGCAGGTAATCACAGCTGTGCCGATGTTCATTATAGCCGCGCTCTTGCTCATGCAATTTTGATTAAATAAGTCTTGCTAGCTAGTTGTCATTATTGTCCTTAGTGAAATTTAGTTAGCTTAGCTAGCTGCTTTTTGGCATGACATCTTGTGGATCTGATTTTGTCAAAGTGTTTAGATGCTCTAACCAGTCAGACCAGTGCCCAAGTTTGATTTATTTGAGGATTCATGGTACAAAAACGGGTTCTTTCAGCTCTCTTGGTACGGTCAAGTTGACTAGCTGAAAGTGGCTGGTAGTGCTGTGACTAAGTGTATGCAGTGCTGGCCAGGTCTGCTGACAGAAAGCTATGCTTCCCATATTTTAAAAACCACTAGCCGCCGCTGCAGCAGACCATGTTTTTACCAGAAAGAAATGTCAGAGCACATTACTCCAGTATTATTCAAGCTACACTGACTGCCTGTTAAGTTCTGCATTGCTTACAAAGTCTTTTGATGTTTAACACTTTAAATGTTTTAACTTGGGGATATTTTACTGGTCAAGCAGTATAGCCCATCTCCAATGACTTTGGTTAGTTGAGGCTGCTGTTAGTCCCAAGGATCAGTTGCAGGTCAACCAGTGGAAGATGTTTTTGTAATGTCTTTTAGTTTTGGGGATCTGCAACTAGCCTAGCTGGCACAATGTCACGTGATAGACAGTCCTTGTGATCGCAAGTGATTAAAGTCATGTAGTGCCCACTTGGCAATAGGACAAGGTGTTTTTTTCATAATAAATAAATTGTAGATTCTATTTGAAAAACTAAAAGATATTTCCTTGTGGTTACTGAGGTTAACATTAGAGTTAGGTGTAGGCAGTGTGTGTGTGTGTGTGTGTGTGTGTATGTAAATGTGTTTGATGCTAGCAAGCAGGCATAACCGCCAATTTCCTGCTTTTACTTGGTATCTGTATGTCATTTTGTATGTCAAGTTTTCAGACAACAGAAACGTTCACACATTTATAACTCTCTGTAGTCAGTGCTTATTTAAAACGTCCTCTGCATAACAAGCCGCTGTTATTTGACTCGAGTGAATGTGTATGAAGTATAAGAACCATGTGCCCTTTGGCACACAGCTCTCCATATGTGGATATTCGTGTCCGTGTGTGTGTGTGTGTCAGACTCTGTGCTGTGTAACTGCTGTCACTTCCCCCACCAGCTATTTTAAGAGTTCACTTTTGTACAGTTCATTCTCACTCTGTAATTTTGTGGTCTGTGTATGTGTCTGTGGGTATGTGCATGTCTTTTTTACCATGACATTTTTCTTCTGACTGTAACTATGTGTATATACACACCGTATATATGTGTTTGTCGATAGAAAGCAGTTGTGGACAGGAATGTAAAAAAACAGCAGACGGTGTCAAAACCACAGTGCTAAAAATATCTAATGTCTCAAATGTATGGAGAAATTTTCTGTTTATACATATGTATATATATATATATATATATATATATATATATATATATATATATATATATATATACAAATGTATATATATATTGTGTGTGTGTGTGGGTGTGTGTGTGAATGATTTCAGAGC
>CM075020.1:5411536-5422895 GCA_037576675.1 Pangasius sanitwongsei | reverse complement strand
AGTGGAATAAATAGAAATGGCCCATGAGAACACTTGAAATGTGAAGGTAGCTGAGTGTGTGCCTGTTTGTGTGTGTGTGTGTGTGTGTGTGTGCATGCTTGCAGTGCTTTGGTGCTGTACTGTCTTGTGTGAAAACACAACCTTGATATCATGTGTGAAAGAGCGATAACCAGCGAGAGCCAAGTGGAACTGACAGCCGCCATATTTGTTTTGATTGGAAGGCATGTTTGTTCTCCAAGATCCCAGATACTGAGAGTTGATGATTCGGGAGCATAATCTGAAAGCTTATTTTATTCTGGACAGATCTTGTAGTGTGATGACTGAATGATGATGCAGGGCATGATGTCTCTAATTATATTGTTGGGTATCACACATTTTCAACAATGGTATAAAGTGTCCACCTAAACAATTGGAGAACGTACTTCCCACTACATCTCAGGGAATTTTTCCTTGCCACTGTCACCTCTGGCTTGCTCTTTAGGGATCTAATCTACATCCAGATTTGTCTGCTTTGTGACAGTGTGTGTAGTTAAAGATGCTATGCAAATAAAATACAATTGAAGGAACTAACATAAGTAAACTGTGGGCATGGCCATGTTCATTAGTTCTCTACCACTTTCTAGTACATGTGTGTTGTTGCTGGGTTTGTCATTTTTCCTTTACTGATGCCTACAGCACTACGTGACATTGACATCAGTTCACTTCCTCATGCAAGTTCCCATGGCAACTGCCTCTGTGGCGTTGAAGGGGGGTGGGTTGGGGGAGTGTGTGGGTGTGTGTGTGCATGTCTCTCATTCTGTGTCTGTGTGTTGTTCGGGGAGGTGATGATTTATGATCCTGACTTTTTGAGTTTGTTCCAACTGAGACACCTGGAGGCCATGTCATGTGCACCGGGCTCCAGAATGCAAATGTGTATATTAAACAACATTACACCACAATGCTGGTGAATTTTCTATAGCAGCGCTAGTCAGCACTGTGAACAGAGAGTAGTTCCATGTGTAATTCAGATCACAGGAGACCTTAGAGAACCCCACATGGGAAAAGCTAGAGTTAATTTATTTAAGAATAAATAAATAATAAATTATTTATGGAGTTAACTCTATACTCTATATGCAAGAGAACATCTATTCTAGCAGTAGTTGTACAGTCAGGTCCATAAATATTTGGACATTGACAAAGTTATTATTTTTGCTGTCTACCACGGCATATAGGAATTGAAAATAAAGACTTTTAGCTTTAGTTTGCGGGTATTTACCTCAATTTATGGTCTAGGAATTACCAGATGTTTTATATGAGGTCCCCATTTTTTAGGGACCAAAAGTCATTAGATGATTAGATGCTCAGCTGTTCCATATTATTCCCTCATTATTTCACTAAGCAGATGAAAGGTCTAGCGTCAATTTGCATTTGGTATCTGTTGCTATTAACTCTCAATATGAAGTCCAAAGAGCTTTCACTGCCAGTGACATCATGAGGCTTAAAAATCAAAATAAACCCAACATTAGGTGTGGATTAAAGAGAGAATGCACGGGTGAGCTCGGGAACACCAAAAGGCCAGAAAGACCATGGAAAACAACTGTTGTGGATGACAGAAGAATTCTTTCCCTGGTGAAGAAAACCCCCTTCACAACAGTTGGCCTGATCCAGAACACTCTTTAGGAGGTACGAGTATCTGTGTCAAAGTCAACAATCAAGAGAAGACTTAATCATAGTATACACAGAGGGTTTACCACAAGATGAAAACCACTGGTAAGCCTTAACACCGGAGGAACAGATTAGTGTTTACCAAAAACATCTAAAAAAAAATAAAAAAGCCTTTGCAGATCTGGAACAACATCCTATAGACGAGACACATCCTATAGATGAGACAAAGATCAGCTTGTACTAGAATGATGGGAAGAGTATCGAGAAGGGAAGGAACTGCTCATGAGCCTTACGGTGTGGGCTTGTATGGCTGCCAATGGCACTGGTTCATTTGTATTTATTGATGATGTGACTGCTGACAAAAGCAGCAAGCTGAACTCTGAAGTGTATAGGGCTATGTTATCTGCTCACATTAGCCAAATGCTTCAAAACTCATTGGACAGCACTTCACAATGCAGATGGATAATGGGCCGAAGCATTCTTCGAAAGCAGCCCAAGACTTTTTAAGGCAAAGAAGTGGAATGCTCTGCAATGGCCAAGTCAATCACCTGACCTGAATCCAATTGAGCTGCATTTCACTTGCTGAAGGCAAATGTCCCCAAGAGCAAGCAGGAAATTAAGACAGCTGCAGTAAAGCTCTGGCAGGGCGTAACCCAGTGTCTGGTGATGTCTATGGGTTCCAGACTTCAGGCATTTTATTTTGTCCAATTACCCTTAAAAAAAAAAAAGGGGGGGGGGGCACATATAAAACCTGCTGTAATTCCTACACCATTCACCCAATTTGGATATAAATACAAATTAAATCTGAAAGTCTGCACTTGGAGCTCATATACATTATATAATTTCAACTCCTGTACACTGTGGTAGACCACTAAAATAACAATAATTTTGTTGGTGTCCAAATATTTATGGACCTGCCTGTATGTAATCTAATATTCTACGGTTAGTACACTTTCTTTAGCTCATGCTGAGTTGTGCCTCCGCAAGGAGCAGTAATGGTATATTCCAGTGGTAATGACCTGTATGGGTATGGATCAGTGTTGAGAGTCTGTGGGGTTCAGGGTTACAGCTGGACAGCATGGTGTTTGGGTTGTTGTACATTTACAGCCTCATGCTCTCCTCATGGAGAAGTAAACTATGAGCTTCAGTGGAATTCTGTACACTCAACTGTATTCATACTCTCTCTGCGTGTACACATCTCATCTCTTCTCTTCAGTTCTTTTTTTCTCATTTCTTTTGTTTAGTTCTTTTCTTTGTTTATATTTTCTTTTGTTCTCTTTTATTTTTCTCTTCTCTTCTCTTCTCTTCTCTTCACTTCTTTTCTTTTCTTCCTTCTCTTCTCAACTCTTCTTCAGTTCTTTTTTTCTCATTTCTTTTGTGTAGTTCTTTTCTTTGTTCTTCTTTTCTTTGGTTATCTTTTTTTCTCTCTGTTCTTCTCTTCTCTTCTGTTCTCTGGGTGTGGCAGGTACAATTAGAGGTTTGTATTGGCTGTGAGAAGCAGTGCAGCTCGAACATTAAAAAGTTTTTGGGCCATTTGTCTTTTATGTTCCCTTTGCAAAATTAAGAAAATTAGTTCTTATTTTTGGAGTAATCTGATGGAAATGTCTAGGGAAATACAGCAGTGAAGGTGTCAGAAAGGGGAGAAAGTTCACTCAGTGCTCAGTGTGAGGCAAACTAAACTCCCTAAAGAGCTTCTAGTGATGCTGTTTCCTTCGAGTCACTTCAGCGCATGTGAATAATTTTCACTCTAACCCAAGACCCGAAACTCACTTTATCAGTGTCACAGAGTGATTTATACTTTATTAGTGTCACGGAGTGATTTATACGCTGTTTAGATGCTATTTTTAATATTTCCTGTGACAATTTGTGAACACTGCCATAAATAGATAGAATGGCAGAAATATAAAATAGCAGATGTGTGTTGGAGATACGTGTACAAAAATGACTGAATGAGTACAATCAGTACAATGAGTGCAATTAGTGGGGCTGTTGTTTGAAAAATAAAAGAGTGAAAGAGAATAAATTAATGCTGGAAGAAAGCGAGTCGGTTAATTGATATGAGAGGAGGATTATAAGCCTATTCATTGACAGTGAGGGAGCAGTAGATAAAAAAACCATGTTAAAAAGAAGGACTGAGCTGTGCTGCAGAGTAGGCTGATAGGCATTGAAACGGGATTCAAAACGGACGTTGTGATAAATCAGGATGCATGTGTGTGTCGGTGTGTGTGTGTACCCATGGGGTGGGTTTGAGTATGGATACACACAGCTTTTTTCTTTCCTTTTGCTGACTCAGGCAGCTCTACGACTAGCTAATTAGCTACATATGCTACATATGCATTGGGATTGTCATGATGTTTTCGATGAATCATCAGTTTAACTGACACTGACCTTCATACACACTCCTGATGGACATTATAACATGCAACGAAAAGAGAAGCAGGCTTTATTATGGATTGTGCTCGTTATGAAGGCTCGCTGCAGATGCTGGTAATATGGTCTTCAAGCTACTGGGCAATCTAAAGATTTCCGGCATATCTTTACACTCCGGCACCTGCCCCCCAACTCTGCTCACACACATTCATCCGCTCGTTGGGTGTGTGGTCTGTGAATGGGTTGGAGTGTGTTTTGTTTGGCTGCCACTGCTGCTTTGTTTTGATGGATGAAGCTCTTGAGTGGCAGATGGCTCTCCAGCCTGCAGACGTGTTATCACACACCAGGGAGTCCACACACACACACACACACACACACACACACAAAATATCATCCAACCACAGACCACCAGAGTCACAACTACATAGAGAAAGAACAGTGTCTAAAGGTATTTGTGTCTCTATAAGCCTTTATGTATAGGGGACCAGTAAAAGCAAATTTATTAGTATTATCTTCTACTTGGCAGGTTTTTATCATTTATTTGGCTGATACTTTTATGCAAATTGAAAAAGCCCAAAACCTGCCCCATTTTTTCATGGTATAGTCACCTGCCAATCAACCTTGGTGGGCAGGATATGCTTTTAGGAAGAAAACAGTTTTAAGCCTCAGTGCACACTACACAATGAGATTTTTTCAGTCCGCGAGTAATGGCTGACCCAAATGTTTTTTACTATGAACAGCAGCACACAGTATAAAAATAGCTACCTTTTTGCAATATACCTCCAGTTCTCTTTGCAGAACAGACAATCCTCACTGCCTGTACCAATCTTTGCAACACATATTCTCATATTTGTCTTTTTTCTTGCTTCCCAAAAAATAGTGACAAAGTCAAATGATAGACAGCTGTTGCATTTATTTTCCTGAGAAAGCAGCATTTTGGGATCAGGCACGCTTTGGTGGTGATCTGTCCAGATGAAAGGTCAAGTAATGTTTCCACCTTGTCTGAGAACGATCGTGTAACATGCAAACATGTACAACACCAAACAATTGATCGCAAGCCATTAAAGTCATGCACTCGGCTTTAGCCCACATTTGACCCCACGGGCACTTTAAAATGTAAGAAAAGCTATGGTTCCATGTTTCCCAGGGTTTATCTGCAATATAAAATAAATGATACAGTAGATTGTATACACTGGCTATTATCAAAAAAAAAAAAACGGAATGGTCACGCTCATATGTGACAACTGCCAGTAACATCACCTTGGAAAGGAAAGGAAATAACAAGGAAATAAAGGGGAATAAATAAATGAGATTAAATAAGTCGAAAAAAATCTTTTAAATATTCTGTTTTTAGCTGGGTTCATGCATATGTGTGGGGGGTATTTTTGTTTTTATTTCTCACTGAAAGAGAGGTAGAGTCCTTGGATTTTTTATAAGCCCTTGTGTTAAAGCCAAACTCAGTAATGGCTTATTCCTTAAATCATCAGACTGTAAAAATGTGCTGCTGTATTCGCCTCAGTCAGCGCAGCTGCAATCTCCTGCGGGTTTCAGCCCTAAAGCACAGTGAACCAGCCGTGACTTAAGATAGTCTGTGTGAAATTTGTTTTCAGACTGCTTGGAGTATGATTTTCTTTACACAAGGCTTGCAACCTTCACAAGAATTCATCAGTTAATATCAGTCACATATGCTGTTGACAACAGGAAGCGAGGAACCCTGCAGTCTCATGTCTGAAAGATTGTTAATACGTGAGAAATAAGGCAGAGGAAAAGAATGAGCTTCTAGTAAACAGCATACCTCAGTATCTTGTGGTCTCTTGGTCCTTATCATCCGTCATGCTCAGTGAACACTGATAGTAATCACATTTTACGTGCGAGAATCTCCTTTTGGAGAATTCTGGTCCTATGACTAATGTACTTACAGTGCTGTTGTAACTGCTTGAACCGTATGTACCTTATCCTGAAATCTGAATACTGGTGTGTCTTCAATTAAGCGTAAGTTTGTACCAATACAGTGTGATAAGAGCATTTGTTTCAAGCACTGTCTTGCTGCTAGTTCAGCTGTAACCTTCATGGAATTTCTGCCCTCTTTCCTTTATCTTGGGAAGTTCAGTCAGCTTGGGAAATTTAATTCTTAACTTATGGAACCTTTTAAGCAATAAGAGAATAGAAAGATAGTGCTTTATGTAAGAAATAGATCTCTTTGGGTTGTGCTGTTATAGGAAAAAATGATTTCTGTGATGTAATGCGGTCAGACAGAAAGTTCATGTTATCACACTGACACACTATTTTATCACACCAAAGTTAAGTATTTTTCAATAACAGCACATTCTGAAGTGTTTTATTCTTCTTAAACCAAAATAAAATCTGCTAGTGATATGCTTTTTATCCATTTCTAACTACATTTAATGTTGTAAAATGCCCACGATACAAGTTACTTACGTTATGGCAGCTATAAACAGTGGTTCCCTCAGCAGCTTCTATTATGTATTTCACTTGAAGTTAATAAGGCAAAAAAAAATCAGTCTGTCATGTTACCAAGAAAGTCCTTTGTCCTGATGATGTAATGTTACAAAGCACTGAAACTGTCCTTACAGAAAGAGTCCTTACGGATCACTTCACCATGTATGTTAAATAACAAGTTTTTAACGTTTAATCTTATATTATGTGGCATGTCCACCATACAAGTCCCTGTGAATTAGTTGCTATAGAAATAATAATGTATTAGAAAAGGGGCACTAATACTGTAAAGCTGTTTGCCTTACAGCTGGAACTACTGTCATAGAAAAAAGAAATCAACACTTCTGACTAAATAGAATTGAGAATTCAATAGCACTGTTGTATAAAACAAAATACTTGATTTTACAATTTTTAAAAATTCAGCTATTACTCTTGAAACAGATTAATGCTTATGTCTGACCTATTATTTTTTGTTTTCTTCTGCTAAAATCATGTATATAAATTTATTAAATTATAAATGTATACATTTCTTTTTCTGACCATATGTACAAATATTCAGCCAGATCAACTCCTCTCATTCAATTTTAAAGGAAAGTGTGTGCCAGTGGCTCAGTACAGTGACATTTTAGTAATGACATACTATCCAAGCTACTTACCGAGTTACACTTTATGTGCACTTTGGGTGTGCACTCACATGCCATCCTGGTCAGGGTCATGGTGGATCCAGAGCCAATCTCGGTAACATTGGGCGCAAGGCAGGAATACACCCTGGATGGGACATCAGTCCATCCAAGGACAATTTAGCATACCCAATTCACCTACCTTCATGTTTTTTGACAGTGGGAGGAAACCCACATGGACACGGGAAGAACATAAACTGTGAGGAGGCAATGCTACCCACTGGATCACCATTAAGCATTTTCAAGAGTGTAGGAAACATCCACAAAAACAGTTAAGGACTGGGGCAAGACTTTTGGTATCTCCTTGGGTGGTATCACAATTGTAGTTTTAGACCTCAAAAAATCCCACTATGATTTATATGGCCACAAAATTGGGCTTAATCCCAACTTAATTACCAATATACCAGTGTTATACCACTAATTTATGCAAATTATGTTTGTTACAGCACAGAAATAGAGCCCATAATCTTATAGGAACATTTCTGTTGGGTTTTTGCTTTGAAACCACACCTTCCAGAGCCTGTCAGTCTTGGTTTTCTAAGATCTCTCTAAGTGCTGTCTTTAATAAACTTCACCACAAGACTGAGTCACTTTTTTTTTTTTAGAGCGTTTTTAGATTAGCTCACATCCTAAGTGGTTTTCAAGCTTCATGTAGTATCTTATGGAGTTCCTCAAGGATTGACTATGGGCACTATGTTATTTATGTTATATATGCTTACTATCATGTATAATAGATCATTATTTTCTTCTGTTAGTGTGTGTGTGTGTGTGTGTGTGTATGTGTATGCACATGTGTCATGTCAGTGTGAATGTGATTTGAGAGCACAACAGGATGCCAGACTGAGGGTAAAACAAGACAAGATGAGCAGTGACAGCCGTTGTCACAGCCACCATGTGTATGTGTGTGTGTGTGTGTGTGTGTGTGTGTGTGTGAGTGTGACAGATTTTGGGTTTCAGGTTGATTTATACAAGAGAGCCAGAGGGAAAGAGGACATAAGGGAGAAACAGAGGGCAGTAGATTTGATAAAAGATCTTTCAAAGAACACCTGGCATAAAGAAACAGCAGCGTGTGTGTATGTGTGTGTCTATGTACAGAGTAAAAAAAAAAAAGAAGAAATGTTTAACTAAAGTTGGCTTCAGATCACAAGAGAGTGTGGCTGTTTCCTTTATCAATTGAACAAAATAATCTATCGTAAAAGAGGAGAAATATTAGAAAAACCATCCACTGTATCTAGTATTTGTATCTTTTTTGGTATTGGAGAAGGTTTTTTTTCTTTTATTTAGTTTAAGCCACTTTGTATGTACAAAGTCTCCAGTGTTTTATTTCATTATTCAGTCAGGAAACCTAATTCTCTGAAATATTTCACTTTTGAGATTCAGATTGCTGTGATTACAGGATACGAACACAATTTCTGACTATCATCACATACAAGACACAGAACTATAAAAGGTGTTATTCTCTTACTCTACAGTACAGGGTGTCCCAAAAGTCTCCATACATAGGGGAAATGAACACTTTTTACCATAATGTCTTCCAAAATGTTTCATACTTACATATAATTATATATATATATATATATATAATTTTTGGATAGCCTTTAAGAATGCCTTTGACAAAAGAAGAACGTATTGAAATCATTCTCATAGCTGGAAGCTGCCGCAAGGTTGCGATGGACTTTAACAGGAAACATGACAAACACGTCACACACAACACTGTTGCCAAACTAATTAACAAATTCAAAAAGACTGGAAATGTTGCATATCGAGAAGTGGACGTCCACGAACATCCACTGACGAAGGTACAACCGACATGGTGCTGCCATACATAGTCCCCTATATATGGCGACTTTTGGAACATGCTGTATGTTAATATGTGAATTGGAGGTGAGGGTGTTTATTTGCCCCTCCAGTACCCTTCCTTAGCCGTGACGATGACTAAAACTTCTAAAATTCTTTTCGAAAGCAGACTTTCTGATTCTAGATGTGCACATGAATGCTCAGTTTCTTACATCTTACATCTAGCTCAAACAGTGTCTGTCTAGCAGTCTGTCTAAGAGTAAGACAGCGGATGGGTGCTGACTCAGCAGCCTGACTAACCTCAGTCTGACCTCTAACCTATGATCTAATGAGATATACATGAAGCTCTGAGTCAAACTTGCACATTATGGAAGCCGTGTGTCTGCGTTTGGTCTGTCCATTTTTGGTCATACTGATGGGAAGCTCATCTCTGGTGTGTGTAAAGTGTGTTGAGTAAATGAGAGTCAGACACATGTGGAAATACAGTCAGCCAGATTTGTCGCATGAATGAGACATTTAGCAGGGGAGGTAAAGCAGTGGGGCGTAATTTTTTTTGAACAAATTCCTATGTTACATTCCTTCTTTTTGTCTGTTTACTGTGGTTGGGCGAAAAATACCATATTTCAGTACTTGAAGACATTTGTACAATATGTTATGCATCGTGATATTTAGGTTTGCTAACAAACTTCTAGCCAAACAGTACTGTTGCATTTTTTACATTTGAAAAGTTTGTAATTATCTGAAATAAAAAATAAGTTCTAAAATGACATCAGAATACCTGTGACATGTCAGAAAAGGGTATTGCAACATAATTTATTACAATACTGATCATATCATCATATCGCCCAGCTCTACTGTTCACTCTCTGTTTTTCTCTATTATCTCTATTTCTCTTTTTCTTATTGTCTCTGCTACTAAAGTACATCATTCTCATCCTGCACATTTATTTCTATCAAACACACACACACACACACACCATTTTCAGTGCCACCCTACCATTCATTTTATTATGTTGCATTTGTAATAATTTGTAATTTAAAGATTATAGATCTGAAAAGAAAATGAAAGTTGAAAATTAAACAAATAAATAAATAAAAAAAAGATATCAAAAGCCAAACAGTGTCATATCTTCACACTGTGTCTCCTGTTGTCCCCCCAGGATCACACACTTTCCCTCACACCCACACACACTCAATTAATTCTTATCTAAAGTCTCTCAAACACATCTTAATTAAGAAATGTTCTCCAGAGCATTCGTTGAAATATTAATGAAGTTGTATCTTTGCTTCATGACTTTGCTTTAGCAAAAATGGAACGAGCAGGAAGTCGCTGCAAAAACAGACACAAAAACAGAATGTAAAAATGTGTAACTCCAGGACTAGATAAAAAAAAAAACTGTTCGCATTGGCAAATAGCTCTGGTATAAATGGAATAAAACACTTTAGGATGTGCCGTTGTTGTAAAATAATCAACTTTGGAGTGGTAACAGTAACTCAGCGTCTATTTTTTTTTTGTAGAAACAGCGTGTGTAGTAAAATGACGTATTTTTATGTATTAGAATGGAATACATTACCAAATATATTTAGGAAAGTGTACAGTATTCAGCCATCAATGCTATTACAGAGCAATGCTTGTTCTGCCCAACCCTGTTAACTAGTGTGTGTGTGTGTGTGTGTGTGTGTGTGTATGTGTGTGTGTCTGGTTGGGTTTTCCTTGACCTATATTTTGCCAATGGGAAATCTGTAATCTTCAGAAATGACTTCAACAGGAAATCACAGAGCACACACACACATATACACACTTCTTTCCCCTGTTTTCTTCTTCACATTAGAGTTTTAGTTGCATTTGCATGTGAAAAGTTTTCACATGCACTATGGGATGCTAAATGATGCTTTCTGTGGGTTTTCCTGTGGCAAGTTTAGGGTGTGGGTGTGTGTGCAGGAATTTCTGCCACAATTGTTGCTTTTTTTAAACAGTGTAATGGAAGTAATATGTTCTTGTGTGCATCTGTGTGAAGCATAAATAGTGATGAACTAATTCCCCTGTATACCATAATCCGTTGTTGATGAATGGCTGGAGATAGTGTGTTATTACAGCCTGGGAGGAAACACTCCGCTAACCATGTGCAAGGTGAGGGTATGTTTTTAACCGGCCTGTGGTGTAATCAAATATACTGAGTGTATTCTAGGCTCGGGTGGATGATATACTGGAAATACTGTAATTACCGTTTTTTTGGAAATACCACCATCCAGTGTGGATTACTGTCCTACTGTATGAGGAAGTCAGGAGTAGCAGAGAAGTATGTCAGAGTGGTGCAGGACATGTATGAGAGGTGCAGGACAGTGGTGAGGTGTGCTGTAGGTCAGACAGAGGAGTTCAAAGTGGAGGTGGGACTGCATCAGGGATCGGCT
>CM075020.1:5366759-5411436 GCA_037576675.1 Pangasius sanitwongsei | reverse complement strand
AGATAGGGATAGGTGGAGAGTGATGATTCGCTGTGGCGACCCCTGAAGGGAAAAGCCGAAAGAAGAAGAAGAAGTGTGGATTACTGTCCATACCGTTAAAGTGTGCCAGTTAGTGCAGCGTGATGTGATGCAATGTCTGCAAATGACTGGACAAACTGTTTCAAATGTCATAATCATATACTAGTATTAATGTTACCACTAACACTATTATGGTTTGTGTTTATATATATTTTTTAATTCTCACATATCGTATAACTTTAGTAAAATTCTGCATAAAAGATCAAGTATTAACCTTCTGGACTTACTAATTAATACCTTTAATGTTAGCATGTAAATACTTTTAATTGTAACATGTAATTGATGTAATGATACTGCCTTCATGCCAACATCCACCACAACAGTGACAAGTTTTAAAGTGTAACTAAGATGACTCGTGTTTAACATCTCTATGCTGTTGAATATCTGGTGTGAAGTCGCTGAGCATTTTACAGGCAAAGATGGAAACCTGTTGTATATACAGTATTTCACCTCTGATGTGCCCCGTTGTGGATAAGTAAGGAATAAAATACCTTGGGGTGCAGTGTTTTATTCCTCTTATACCACACCAGTTTGCCAACTATTACAAGTTTTTGTGTGTCAGGTACAACTAAGGCCTAAGAGAGCAGAATTAATTGGCCCTGCACACTGGGTAAGAAGGATGACCTTCCTCTTTCCCCTGAAGCTCAGTGCGATGCTGACAAATAGTGGACATCTGTTAGCTCAGTAGTTAGCACTCTTCTCCTATGTCATTACAAGAGCAGCAGTGAAAAGAAAACAATGTAGCAATGTATTACATGAGTTAATGCTAAGAGTTGCATATTGGTAACTACTGTACTATAAGGGACACAGCTAGAGGGTGAGAATTGGGAGGAAATTCTAACTAAATTGGGAGGAAGTGTAAATGAGGTAACTGAAAAAAATCACGATGAATTTTGTCAATCTTCTGAGAAAGGGGACGAAGGAAATCCCAGTTTCCGGAGCGTAATGGCTCCAGGCAATGTTATTTCAGTGTTAGATATTCAAATTAGCCAAGTTTATTGTACATATTATGACAGATTTATAGCACACTATGCCAGTAACATATTTATCCTCAGTACTATTTCTCCTTTATCGCTCTGGCTTAGCAATGTAAAGACTGTTTTCTGCAGTGCTTGAAATCTTTCTGTCTGTTGTTTAAAATGTAATTTTTCATGTACACTAAGTTACGTGTTTATTAGACACACGCATTTAGCACCTAATAAACTGGAAACTCCATATTTGCAGATTTTATTCCGAGAGTCAGGACTTGGCAAGTTAGTTAGAATAAATATTAGAATAAATATAGATGCCTGACTGTCACCATGAGCTATTTCATTTGCACAAGCAAATTATAGCAAATAAGCTCACTCTGTACAAAATACTTCTTTCTTTCCTTGCTTTTCACTAGGGCGAGGAAAGCATAATACACTGCAAAAATATTTCAGTCATAATAAGAAAGGGAAATAATGGTTAAAAATTCCCTGTACAAAGAAAAATTATTTAGCGTATAGGGCTGATGATGAAACTAGGTTTTTTTTGTAGTTCTGCAGTTCTGGAATAGAGTTTTAATCTATTGCAAAATAATTACTTATCAATATTTTTTCATCACATTGTAGTTTTCCATTTATAAGTATAAATGCACAGCATAATAAGTCAATATCATTCATGCAACTGTAAGCAAATTAATTTAAAAAGAAACCCCTTTAAAATTTCGTTCCCACTGTGTCGTGAGTTTGGTTTCAGCCAAGAATGTTCATTTTGGTGGAATAATGGTGTCTCTTTCTACTGAGGTGCTTTCTCAGGTGGAACGGCCTCACACTGAACTTTACACACACACACACACACACACACACACACAAGGCCTTGCTCTTTTGTGTACTGTTTATTGTTTCTAGCCGTAATGAGCTGTAAACTGTTCTGTGTGTAATGGCTGTAGAAACCTATTTCTCTTCTCTCTCTCACGTTCCCTCTTTCTTCTCCATCATTATTAGGTTTTGCTCATGATTTTGTTCATTCCTTCCTCTTCTTCTGTCATCATCCTTTCTTCTCATTTATCTTGTCCTGCATTCCTTATGATTAGACACAACAAATGGTGTGGAATCAAAAGCTGGGAACAGTATAGCTACAGGGATATGCACATGCTCTAACAGTGTGTGAAAAACTTTAAAAAACAACAACAAAAAAAAAACATCTCACACAGTGTGCTTTTATTCCTCTTATACCACAGCAATTTGCCAATGAGTATTTTTTTCATTAATTAAAAAAAGACGCTTCATACTAGGGCTGCACAATATAAATAAAATAAAAGTTTTAGGGCGATGCAGACAGCAGAGATTGCTTTCTTTTCCTCAAAAGAACATGAAACATTTATGGTGGTTATGTCATTTTCAGTTTTTAAATATATAAATATATATATATATAATTTAAATTGGTTTTACACCTTTACAGCATTATAGTACCGCATATCGCATTATTTAACAAGTTATCGCATATCGCATTTTTTTCAATATCGTGCAGCCCTACTTCATACTTTTTATCAGTTCATACTGTAGTTACATTTAATTTAAGCTAGTTCCTGTTATCACTTGCATTATAGATGCGTTAAACAATCTGTTTGTCACAGAGAAAGAGAGAGGATTGATGACCTGTAGCCGTCTTTCCCTAGACAGCTTTCACAGGACATCATTTTTTTCTTCGATAGACATTAGCTCTGTTACGCAGTGATTACCCTTGTCATTGGACCAAATTGCAAACCCATCAAGGCATGTTAAAATGCTTCAATTATTCATGACGTCTGAAACCGATACACAGATACACACACTAATCAATTTCTACACTTGTGTGTGGGTTAGTGCATGAATTCAAAAGAGCTCAGAGAATTTTGGACAGCGTCCTCAGCCACTTCTGCTTTGCGCTAGAAGACTGAAGAACATCGTAGAGAACTGTAGTGGCGAATAGGGAATACCGCTCGGAAGGTTATGGCATGGTATATTTTCCCAAATATCAAATCCATAACTTCATTTTAATATTGAAAGCTTGAAATGTCATGAATTATTAAAGCCCATTCACAGGAGGCTTACACAAAATTAGATGTGTGTGTGTGTGTATGTGTGTGTGAGTACAGAATGTACTTAACATATGACTTTGTATTAGGCTTTGTGTTTTGGTCTGTAGTTTAACAAAGCTGTAAGTAAAAGTTGTGGGTTTGTTATAAGTGCCAATATATAAGTCTAGCAAAGCAGCAGGTGTCCATTCATCTTCATTCAATTCTGCACACATGAGGTATGATGCGTAGGTATTACGCATTAGGTATGTAAAGCGTCAAACCCAAACGATTACCTTGAATGATTCCTTGGATCAATTCTATGATGCATGTGAGCTGCAATTTTTATGTTGTTTCTTTACTCACAACTTAATTCCTACCATTTTTCATTCTGAAAAAAATAGAAAAACTTATAACTGTGGTTTTCTTATCCATCTTATCCTGTCATCAAATGTGTATAGAGACATTATGAAGAAAATGAAGTTCGGAAGGAAGTAGCAGCGATCTTTAATGCCTCTGCCGAGTATATGTAGCTAATACAGTTAGCTCACTTTGCTAATCCGCAAAGCTGCTGTACAGCGCAAGCCCAAAAGCAGCGTTTGCTAGACACCCACAAGAGACAAACTACAAGTGAAAAGAATGACTTGTCGCCTGCTGGTGTGAAAAATGTTGGTCTACATCAAGTGGGATACAACCACTGTTCAAGTGGTTAATGTTGTGAGAACACTAAAGTTGTGAGGCAACTGGGAAATCTAAACACAGAGCATGTGAGCTAGCTAATAGCTGAGGCAGTTTAGATAGCCAGCACATAGCCACGTCTTTTAGGTCTTTTATACAGACAATGTAAAGGCACAGTGATGGTGGAAACAAGACACAACAATCGGAAATATCAACATTTTCCTCATATGTGTTGGAAAATTACTTGGAAAAGTCTCAGCATGGCTAAAATGACATAGTAATTACACTTAGCATTAATTGGTAACAAAAACTTCCATTAGCCCCATCATAATGAGTAGTAACATTACAACTTTTAAATAAAATTAAAAAAATAATAAAAACAAAAACAAATGATACAACCTGAATCTTTATTTAAACTAATCCCTAATCTAATCTAATCTAATCCCTCACTAATATCACAGTTCCAATTTTATGATGCCAAAAAAAAAGCAAGAAACTCAGACATAGCAAGTTTGTAAAGTTTTTTAAATGCAGAAACTGAAAGAACCATGATGAAGAACTGTTTATGGTCTTTGTTGTGATTCTGTTCCTGCCTTAAAATTCCATCACTAAATCCTGAATAACAGAAGCCATTCTTTGTACCATTGAAAAAACTCTCTAGAGCATGAAGACTTTAACTTCAAACTGAAAACTGAATTCACGTCTGCCCAGTATGTTAGTTGGTGGTTACGTATATGTATCCATTACACTTAATTATAGAAAACTGAAGCTCTGCTTTGCTTAAAACGTTGTAGCACAAAGAATCATTGTTAAATGGTATGGATGCATGAAGACGACCATACTATTCATTAACTATGTTTCTGAGAAAAACTGGCTTACAGGAAAATCTCAGGAGAATGAAAAGTGAAACAAAGGCATGCAGAGACTTTTAAAGAAAAATAGTCCATTTTAGAGAAACTTACAGACTTGCTGACTAGGCAGTGACATTTTTTTTTTGCAATTGCAAACATATATTAAGGAGGCACAGTAATTGTTCGTCTATATTCTGCTTTAAAGTGATATGGCTTTGGGACATTCTAGAAACTGTACGCCTCCTCAACGTCCTTGTACTCTGCATTTTTCTAAGTAAGGTGGGCTACTGTATATACTCACTGGCCACTTTATTAGGAACACCTGTACACCTGCAAATTCATACAATATTCAGCCAATCATCCAGCATGAGAATGGACAAAATATGATCTCAGTGACTTTGACTGTGTTATAGCTGTTGGTGCTTGACGGGCTGGTTTGAGTATTTCAGAAACTGCTGATCTCATGCAATTTTCGCATACAGTGGTCTCTAGAGTTTAAAAAAAAACACAGTGAGCAGCGGTTCTATGGGTGGAAATGCCTTGTTCATGGGAAAGGTCGGAGGTGAATGGCCAAACTGGTTCAAATTGACAGGAAGGCTACAGTAACTCAAATAACTACTCTTTACAACTGTGGTGAGTAGAAAAGCATCTCAGAACGCAAAACATGTCAAACCTTGAGCTGGATGGGCTTCCTGTCAGCCAAAAACAGGAATCTGAGGCTATAGCATGCACATTCTCACCCAAACTAGACAGTTGATGAAAAAAACAAAAAACAAAAAAAAAAAACAGGTGACATTTTTTCTAATCTTCAGTTGTCCAGTTTCTGTGAATCTGGCTGATTGGATAATCAGGCAGACAGGCAGCAGTTTGTAAGCATTCTGCATAATAACTTTCTGATAAAGCAGCTTTTTCACTCTTAAAACCCTGGTTCCTAAAACTGCTGTTGTGAACAATCCTGACTTGTTAAATGCCTCTACATCAGTGCATTTTTCATCAAGACAGCTGCAATGACTTTGCTTACTTCTCAATAAATGATTCATTCATTTTGAAATATCAGCGGTGTTCCCATTTTAAGGGAAGGTTACAGAAACATTTTGATTTCTAAGCTCTTATTTATTAATTTTGTCAGTGAATAAGGTTTAGCATTATTCTACAACTTAATTTATTGTGCGTCATTTCACATTAAGACTTGTTGGGTTTTTACTGAGTAATCACCTTTAATGTTCGTCAGATTGAGACAGTTGTGTGTTCATCAGCTGTGATTTGTAAATAGCAGAACAGAGACTTATTTAATGTCGAGCTCTGGCTTAGTTTTTCACAAAGAGTATCACTGTAGGCTTTGCATAAAATGCATAAGATGGGGCATTGACACAGAGAAGCATAATGATAGCATGAAAGCAAGAAGGACAGCTTAGATTTCTTTCTGCTATATATGAAATATTCATCGCACACGTCCTTTAGAAACCCAGAAGGCAGGTTCTGATATACGCTTGGACATAGAGGATTTTCAATATTTTACACACGATAATAATACATGAGGCCGGTGGTGCCAACTGTCAGGAGAATAAATAAAATGGATTTGTAGTTGAACTTTTTTGTCAAATGACATGAATTCTCAATTCTGATTGGTCAGAAGGTGACAGTTCCAGCTGCAAGACAAATCACAGGTTTATATTAATAGTAATTGTTGATATGGGAGTTTTTTTTCTGTGAGTACTTTGTAACAGTCAGAGGTAAGTCAGGAAAGTGAGGGAAGTCCTCAAGATAGAAGGCTTTGCACGTTGTGGTTTCTCTGTAACATGACAAGTTCCATTTTTTGTCGTTTTAACTTCAATAGAGAGAGAAATAAGAGAGTCTGGTGAGGGAACGAAGTGATAACAGGAGCTAACTTGTGTTGTGGAGGTTCTACAACATTAAACACAACATTGGTTCATTATATTCCTTATATAAGGTATGCACAGGTTTTACTACTCAAATTCCTTTACATATTTGTAGGTCTATGCAATTTAGGAGAGATCCCTGATAACCAAGAGATTAACCAAGAGATTCTGCTATTTTGTATTTGTCAAATATTTGCAGTGTGTTTGATGTGTTATTTGTTAGGGTGCATGTGGAAATTTATGTTAATATTTGAGGGGCTATGCCAAATAAAAGTTTAATAACACGACTTGAGGGTTTTGGTCTGAGACACATCCACTTTGTTTAAGAAACTATAAGCATGTATGCGTTCACTGTTTTTACTCACATTTCAGCATTCTGGTTTTAGCCTAGTCTGTGTCTTATTTACTGGCTAACCGTCTGTCTCTGTCTCTGTTTGTTTTGCAGTAATGAGACGGAACCCGTTTGCAGCAGAGGGCTGCTGTAGGAGAGGCTCAAGAAATGCGCTGCAGGAGCTTTATAACCCCACACAGGTACCTCTTCATATATATATATATGTACAGTACTGTGCAAAAGTCTTAGTTATAGATTTTGGATTATGGTTATGGATTTTTATTTTATGACTTCTATATTATCGAGTCAGTATAAACATTTTAAATTTCCAAACATTAGTTTTCTAGCACAAAATTAAAGGTTACAGAAATTAAAGGTTACAAAAAAGATGTTTGTATGTCAGTACAGAAAGCAGCACATTACATAAGAGACCACTTTTCAGACAGAAAGCGTAATGAAGGCTGCTGGGTTTTGCTGCAAAAAATAAGAAGCAAATGCAACAGTCAAAATCTCCAGAAGAACTGTGGCTGGTTCTGCAAGATGCTCAGTAACACTTACAGCTCATTTCCTTATAACACTGCACACATTGTACCTGAGACTACTATTTTTTTTTTTAAAACAAAAAGGATCGTCACACCAAATATTGTCTTTGTTTCATTTATTACTGTTTATTCCCCTTTATAGTATTTTTTTTTAAGTAGAAACATTTAATTTCATTATATTTGAAGGCATCTTTTCTCTACAGCATTTCTTTGCATGTGCAGTACTGTGCAAAAGTGTTAGGCACCCTAATTTTTTTTTAAAATACAAATTTTGTCTTCAGTGTTTATTTTATGACTTCTGCATTACTGAGTCAGTAAAAAAGATTTTAGATTCCAAACATTACTTTTCCAACAAAAAAATTGAATGTTACAGGGAAAATGTTTGTATGGCAGTAAACAAAAGCAGCATATTAAATAACACACCACTTTTCAGACAAAAAGCATAAAGAAGTCAAGCCAAGATGCTCAGAAAAACTTACCAGCTAAATATATGTAATTTCATTATATATAAATTGTTATAATGAACACAACATTCAAAATTCCATTTGGTACAATATGGTGGTGTCTCGATATGATACATTTTTCAATACAGCAAAAATAAGCATTGCCAGAATATGTATATAGGTTTCCATTTTCAATCTATTAAAACATTCAACATTATAAACGTCAGTAATTGACATTTTATAGTCACACAGTGATGTGAAGTGGTTTTAACCCCTGATTTGAGATTCAAGAGGAAGATATAGTAGGTGTAACCCCTTAAGCCCCAACGTATGACTTTCATAGCCACATATTTTAATATTTTCAATTAATTTCACTGTAGTTACTCAATATTTATTATTAGGATGTTACACCAGCATTCAGACTACTGAATTTTGTAAAAAGAAGTGTGCTCTGAAAGCTCACAGTAACCTTTCGACCCTGACTTCAGTGCTTGACCATGTTGCTATGGAAACTCAATATGGCACTCAAATCCCCATTTCCTTTCTTTTATAAAATACATCTGCACCAATCTGCATAAAGGAACTGTCCTCTAAGCACATTTTGCATATATTAAGCTCATCCCTATCTCTCTCTCTCTCTCTCTCTCACACACAAACACACACACACACACACACTTTGTCCACTTCTGCGTCTTTTGGAGACAAATGAACATTGTTGCCATGCCAACTGTCCTCCTCTGGATGAGAGGAAAGGCATGGACTTGGAGCTATAATCACATCTGGCATTATTTTACTCTGAAACATTTTTGAAGTTTTAAAGAAGTTTCATTCATCATGACTACCAGTGGATGTGTGGATGTGTATACACCAGGAATGCCATGCTGCTTTGGATTTCAGGCTGCTTTGCCATTTTTAATGAAGCTATAGTATCTCCTCCTGCCTGCTATTAGCACAGTTATGGCTGTACATCATGCATCACTTGTGTTCATCTGCAGTTTCTTCATGGTGCAATCTGGAAATCCTGTTCTGATTGCTTTCAGAAGGAGATTAGAGCAGGCATGAATTCCTGAAACATTTCTGCAATGCAAAAGGCTGTCTATTAGAGCAGTTTCAGCCTGAATATAGCAGTTGAAAGAGCAGTGGAATAATAATGAGGGCTCATTGGGCTAGCACTTCAAGTGAATTTACAGATCTGGGATGCTTGACATTAAGTAGGTGATATTGGAGAACCTGTGCTTTGGTTCCTGCTGTGAGATGACTGGCTACTGTTTCAGTGCAATTTCACATTACAGTATAAAGCATTTCAGTTCAGGAATTTGTACTACCAGGTGCTGGATCATCCTCTTTTTAGGAAGCACACACTCCCACTCAGTTCTTCACTCCCACAGTTCGTGAGTTATTTTCACTGATCCTTAGCTACACTGTAATATTACTCTGATTACTTTACTTTATAAAGAAATTTACCTGAACTTCCCTTCTGGGATTAATAAAGTTTATCTTATCTTATCTTATCTTATCTTATAAAGTTACTACACTAAACTAAGGATGCCCTGATATTCCATACGAGTAAAAATTCTGGAAACTTTGACTGAAAAAGTTACTCTATTTCCATTTCTAAAAGATTGAATACACAAAGTATCAATATAAAACAATTTAATAATTATTGCACTCATAAAGTATATTATATGTTGGTTAATTTAATGCTGGCTCAATTTTTAGTGAACAATATCCCACCCACTAGCCAGCGTTCCGTCACCATACGACAGCTGGGAGGCTGAAGGCTAACACGTGCTTACTCCAAGACATGTGAAGCCAGCCGCATATTTTTAATTTACATGGGCTCACAGACGCCCACTAATGTCGCTGTGATTGGCAGGAGAGACAGAGTATGCCATCCTTCCCACCCTGAGAGAATGGACAGTTTTGCTCCTTTGGCTCCCAGCCAAGAATGACTGTTGCATCTTTGCCATTCGATCTTGCAACCTCCAGACAATAGGGCGAACGCTCCACTCAGGAGAATATCAAGTATTTATTTATTTATATTTTATTTTATTTGGAATTTTTCTTTGAATTTAGCATTAAGTAAGTTATTAGGTAGCATTTTTCTAAAGGATAAAATTAGACATCACAAAATAAATTACTACAATTTATGCAGCAATTCAAAACAGCAACAGTACAAAAAAGCTAAAATTAAATAAAAAATAATTTTAACAATGAAAAAAAAAAAACCCCACTTGGTTTTGGAATTTTTGTTTTCAGTCCACTGTGTCCTGGACTTTAGTTTTGTTTGTAGGCAGAAATGTTCATTCCAGTGCATCACTAGACTAAACCAGTGGTTAAACCAGTGACATTTCCGGTCCCTAATTCATCAGGCATCATTTATACTACACTGTTACCAGTTTTACATATCATCTACATAAATCCAGTGCATTAATAGGAGAAGAGGAACAATACCAAACTTTCCAACAAGCAAGAGCACTTTGCCTATATACAATATGTGCCTATATCGAATTCTTATTATAGATCTTAAGACTAATGATGTCTTCTAATATAAATATATAAAGCACAGATTATTTTTCCGCCGGTATTCTAGTTGCATAAAAAGCTCTACGCGTAAAGAGTCATGTTCAGATTTCTACAGCTAAACACACGGAATGTCTCTGCAAGCCTAAACAGAGAAAGAAAGCGTGTGTCCATTTTACGGTTCAGTGGACCATGAGCTGATGTGAGGCATTTGAAGTTTAATTCAGTCCTTAGATGACTTGCTGAAGCTATTATGGGAAATGCCACAAAGATGGAGCGCAGGGTTCTACTTTAGTGAAACAACTGGATGTTCTGTAGAAACAATTACAAGTGTACTACAACATGACGAATAACAGAATATATAAATTATAACGTACTGTTAAGATTAGATTTTCGTTCCTCACTCTTGTAACTTGTAACTGCACACCTTTTGCAAAATAGGTTGATATTAATCATGATAAGTTGCAGTATATTAATCCATACCATCATACAGTGGTTGTCGTCCTTAGATTATTAGGTATAATGAATTATCAGTTGTATAAAATTATTGTTTTAATAGTTGTAATGAAAGTAAACAGCCTACAATCATTGTTCCATTAAATAAGGAGTATTATATGAAAATATAATATTGATAGTATTGATATTGATAAACTGGCCTGTCACAATTTTAAAATTTGGATAATTGTCAAAAAATGTTTTGTAATTCATGATTTAATTGTCTTTGCTGTTGAGTTTATGCCACTTCTATAGTATAAGCATAATAGTAGTGTAATAATGGTACATTTTATGAAGAGCAGCATCGACATTAAGTCCTGAAAAGCATCGACCTGTAAGTAATTTCAATTTCTGCTCCTAAAAAAGCCACGTCGTCAATGATAGCTTAAATAAATAAGTAATAAGAGGTTACTAAACAATAAAAAATATACTGTAGCAAAACAAAATATGTGAATAAATAATGTAGTATTATTAATGATAGGGGCTAAGTTAAAACTCCACTAAATATTACTTTTATATAACATAGTTAATAATCGTTTTTAAATCAAAATTCTTGATTGGGAATAATGATTAAAATACAGCATTACAGCAATTCACACCACAGTGCTGTTGAATACGAATCTAATAATAAATAGATAGAAAACATTATTATTTAACAATTATTTAACAAAGAGAAATATATAATCATTCATTTGATGGAGATTTCTGTAAGGAGATTTTTATTTTCCACCACGGGACAAAGTAAGGATGTTGGTGGTAAGTGGTATTTTTTTCTTATTCTGATCATGCTGTTATTGGGAAACGATGAACTTCGGAGTGGTAACACATGCATCACACTTACTCTCTTATTACACTGAGTAACTCCGTGGATGCTCAATACATTGACAATAAATTGGACCTTTTTTTTTTAACATTGCTGAGGCCTATTTTTATGGAGATATGCAATCGTGATCGGTTACATGATCGGTGATCAGCCAAAATAATTGCGAAGCCCTTACTGCATTGACTAGCTAAACTCATCCATCCAGTTTCAGTATCTTTTTATTCATGAACAGAGAGAGAAAAAAAAAGGATTATCACTGAATCTGTCTGTAATTAGTGTTAATTACAGATCGTGTATGTATGCAGATGTCTGTGCTGACTCAGCCTGACCTTTTCTAAATCATACGCACATGTGGGAAGTCCACAGGCCCTCACTGTATACACTCAGCAGCATTTTTGGTGGTTTAGATGCAGTACGCAGTTTTATACAGCAATGTTAATATCCGCCTGGGACAAGTCGCAGCTGGTAAAAACCATTACGGTGGCACTTTTACACCTGTTAACACACACACACACAAACACTCACAAACACATATACATACCCACTCTCTTGCTCTTACATTCCATATACTTTTATAGCTGCAGTTAATCCCTTTATAGCTACATAGATGCAGTAATGTCCTCTTGGTTCTCACTAAACCGAGTAAGAATAAGGTGTAATGAAGCAAGCAGTACGATGAGCAGTGTAATGACGACTGCAAACAGGAAGCTTCGCAAGCCAAAGACCTCAATCCAGGGAGCACAATAATCATTTAAAGAAAAAAAAAAAATCACATCTTGGCATATGTTAATAGTTCAATGAGATTTTGACTAGAGAAAAAGTTTTAATAAGTCTTTTGACACCAACAAGAACCAAAAGGGATATATATTTATGAGCCAGATCAAGACGGACCAGGATCAATTTAAAATAGACAAGAAACGTCTTTTTATGGGCCAGTTTAACATTGCATAGTTGTCTCAGGTCGGTCTGTCTCACTATCCGCATTTTCCTGAAAGACACAACCTGTACTCATTAATAATGAATCCGTAATTATTACTGTTGAATAATTAATATGTACTAAAATGAACTGAAGTGTGCAAAATCTATTGAATGGCTCGTTGTTTGTTTCTTCACTCGAGCCAAAGTAGCATTTAGGTCCATTAAATGTATAAAACGTGGGATTCGACAGCAATTAGTGGTGGAACTGTATGAAAAATGCATGGAAAAAGGGATCCACATAACTCCCTAAACAGTTCTTCAGCTTGTCCCTCTGAGGGTTTTACTTTTACAAACAGGGGTCTTGATAAGCTTCCAAGTAGGACCTCTTTAAGATGCTGAAAGCTTAGCTATTTAAAAAACCCTTTTAGAAATCCTCATAAAGTGATTGATAGTATTAGAAATACAAAATACTATTTGGCAATGCAGTTCAGTGTTTAAAAATATTTCATAACCAACAGTGTCTTTAATTATTCATCATACTTATTGTTAGCTATTAAACCAGATGCTCTTGCTAACACATAAGAGAGAAATATATCAGCAATTTGGAAAGTATACCTGATTAACCTTTTATTGTGTAGTGCAGTCCACAGATTCACTTTCTGTGTTATACCTAGAGCCAGCTTCAGCTAGCATTAATCTTACAAATATAAATACAGTATTGCTGAATTTTTTGCCTACTTACAACGTCATGTTTTTCAAACAGGATATTTAGTGACACATAACACAATTGCAAGGAGTAAATTACCTGGTTTGGAAAACTGCAAAAAAATGTTGTTAAGCTTGCTAGCTTTTAGCTTTCAGTAGTTTGAAACAGTGCAGTATAATTTTTTTCACTGATTTGTGATGCTCTTTAAAAGTGTAGTCTAACTTCTTTTAAAAAAATGGAATAATATTTCATGACTTTTTTGACAACATTTAAAATGGTATTGCTTCACATTAAGGAATAAAACACATGCTGTTTCAGGAAAATAATCAACAAGTTACTGTTACACAACGTTGATTATTTTCCAGTAAGTGTTTTATTCCTCTTATATCGCAGCAATTTGCCAAAGATATATTTTTTATTAATTAAAAAACAGCACATCTTAGTTTTTTATCAGTTTATAGCTATGTAGCTTGTCATGTTACCAATAAACTGAAACCCTTCTGACTTTACCATGGCAGGAAAATGACAGACCACTACAAAGTGCTAGCACTGGAGACTCCTTCCATAAATGATAAATAAGCTTCACCATGTCATTTCCATATCTCAGATTTGAGAATTAGAGAAATGTGCTGTGGTATAATGGTATTTATACATCACATCACCTTTTTATTGATTATTTTCCTATACCGGCACACCCCAACCTGTTTTATTCCTTTCATATGTCTGAACGTCCAGTGGGAACATGGTAGATTTTGTTAAACTAAATATTAACCTCTGCTCAAGCTGAAACATAAAACACACGTCTGACATAAAAGTAGCCATTACAGCCTACTGCTTCTTCTTTTCTGCTCTGTAGGCTTTATAATTGTAGCTCATTTTGGACAAGACACAGTGGGCTGGTTTACTGGACACAGATGAAGCAAGCCTTCAAGCTAAAATGCGCCATCACTGCTAATTCAACTTTGAACATCCTTTACTTTAGGACAAGGCTTAATTGTGTTCGAGACTGCAGGCCCATGTGTGTGTGTGGACCATTTGATATGCCAAAGAAAGTTAGTCTAGCCTTTCATTATCATTATCATCAAGGTCCTGCTATAATCATAGCTTCACATGGCGACTCTTTCTTTCCCATCTTCTCAACACACACACACACACACACACTCTCTCTCTTCACTTGATCATGGTTATGAACTCGCTGAACTGTAAGCTTGTCTCAGGAGCTTGATGTAAGAAACTTTTCAAGCGCAAAAGGTGGAAAATCACTGGCTTGGCTTGTCTGAGATCTCTCTCTCTCTCTCACTCTCTCCTACTCATCTGCTCGTCCTACTCTCTTTCTCCCTCATACTGAGTGCCTGTGTATGTTTGTGTTTGTTTATTTGAAGCCAGTTTTCCCCTCAGCGCAACCTGTGTGTGGGTGTGTGCATTGCCGAATTGCTTCTTACGTCTGATGGACACACACATGCACACACACACACTCACACGCACACACACACTTGCACACAAACAGTGGCTCACAGGACAGATCAGGTATCCCACATCATACCCATCTCAGGTGGCAAGTTTACCTGGGCACCTTTGCATAACCTCTTAATATAAAACCCTTTGTGAGAGTGTGTGCGTTTGTGTTCTTGTGTGTGTGTGTGTGTGAGCTGTGTAAAGGGCATCCTGACAGCACCTAGGCAGAGCCAGTGGAAACTTCCTGAGGTGCAGGACACTGCATCCATTCTCAACAGAATGAAAAAGAGACTGCGCTCATAATCACAAGGCTTGACAAAGACTCATTTGCATTTGGATCTAAATTTGTATGAAAATCATGCCAGAAAGTGACGATGATCTGCCATATATGATCTTGATGATGAATCGCCTTTATTTTATGCAGTCTTATGCTTCTAGTTCAATCAAATAAGGAGATGATTGAATGAGACTGAGCTAGATTGTGAAATCACAGGCTGATGCAATCATGGAAGCAAGGAGTGATAAAATACTGCTTTTTTTCTTCCATAATTTGAAATTGGCTTAAGAATTATGGGCTTTGTGAATAGTGAATTGGATGCATAAATGCGCAAAAGCAAAATCCAATGTGGGCCGTTAACTGGATCGTGGAAAAGTTTGTAAGGTTTTATTGGGTGGAAAAGCTGATTTGGTGTCATAAAGAACTCACTTGGGAGAACAGTTTACATAAGAACGGACAGATGATAGTACAATGTAAAGCTTAAAGACATGAACAAAAATATCCTCCTGTGATATTGCTACACACTGAGATTGTGATATGCCCAGAAATATATTAAACAAACTGGAGAGCCTGTGATGCAAATCATAAGCTTTGAAGTCGAGCTGGGAGTCATAAGATTTAAAATTACAGTTGAATTGAGAATCAATCATAAACTTTGAGGTCTTTGAGTCAAGTTGAGAGAAGCTTTGAATTCTGGTTGAGTTGCAAGTCATAAGCTTTGAAGTCTAGTCAAGTAGTGAGTCATAAACTTTGAATTGAGTTGTGAGTCATAGGTTTTAAAGTCTGCTGGATTTGCAAGCCATATGCTTTGAAGTCTAATTAAGTTGTGAGTCATAGGCTTTAAAGTCTCAGTTGAGTTGAGAGTCATAAGCTTTGAAGTTTGAGTTGAGTTTGGCGAAGGTTTGAAGTCTGAATTGCGAGTCATAAGCTTATAAGTTCATAAGTCGAGTTGAAACGTATAGGCTTCGAAGTGAGAGTCAAATTGTGAGCTGTAGGTTTTGAATTCTGAATTTGAATTCAAGTTGCAAGTAAAAAACTCAAGTGTAACCCAAGTGGCAAGTGTGAGACATGAGTTTCCATTACTCTGCTTCCATAATGTCAGTAATGCAAAGGCCAAAATTGCAATAACAATAATGAAAGCAAATTATTAATTGTGCAGCCCTACTAGCTTGCATGGCATTACTAAACTAATTTCTTTAATGACTAATGTGAGGTGATATAATGTCTGAATCAGGTGATTCAGTAAACATGTAGACCATCACAGTAGCTGCATTTACATGCAGTAGCTGCATTAACATCTAACTGGTAGCTCAATCAGAATAAAAAAAATTCATGTAAAAACCTCAGTGGAAATAGAGTAAAGCAGTTGAGGACAATCATAATTAAATTTCTATCCAAAAAAAAACCCAGTGAGAAATCCTTATAATCTATTTAAAAATCTAACTAACATCAAACTAACATTATGCTGAAGGTGTGGGATGTAAATTGGCCTCAGTAAAGTTGACTCAGTGTTTAACATTCAGTGCAGATGCAAAACATGCCCATGGTCAAAAAGAGGAAAGCCTTTGATAAAATCTATTCTTTTTGTGCGGTTATTCACAGACACTGGCTATTAATATTGGTAACATTACAAGATGAGTAAAGGCAATATATCTGCTTTACCAGGGGATAGTGCGTGCATTTTCTGTTTCAACAACCAGAGCTCCTGAACATCAGGCAAATGTAAAATGCTGAGCAGCTTTACGGCAGTCACAAGCTCTTCTCGTTTTCCGCTCAATAATTACATTTGGATGACATTTTGCTTAGATGGAAATAATTTAAAACTTGTTAAACACACAAGCAGCCTGATTAAAACAGACTCACACTGACCCGCACTCCTGCTTGTTATGGTTACACTGACAATAAACCATGTTATCCCGCTTGCGCATAACTGGTTCGGATTAAATATAATGCGCATATAAACAGAGATTGTCTACAGACTGTCCAGTTCAGGAAACATATAAACAGTTCATTAGGAATGTGAACTCACAATTAATTATTTTGGACTGGTGAAAATCGTTATGTGTGTGTTTGTGTGTGTGTGTGTGTGTGTGAGAGAGAGAGACCTACAGTATTTTGTCTTTACTGAACTAATTGAAAAGAAGGGACATCTACTCTTTCAGTCTTTCTCGCACCCAAATTACAAACACAAACACACACACACAGGCGTGCATCTACAGTTCAGCTGTCATGAGTCATCATCATTGCCACGGCAACAGAGTGAGCTGCCTGCTCCTCGCCACTGAAAAGCATGAGCATTAAAGCATGCTATGGCCTTTATAACATAATCACTGCCTTATTTTCACGAACGAATTTTAACATTAGAATTTGGCATGTGGGTTGTGTCTCAGTATGTCTGAGGCAGGAAAAATTTCTCCATTCAAAATCCATCTCTGCCTCATCTTCACCATAATAAAGTGCATTTGTTTCTTGCTTTTCCTCCCTGTAAGGTAAATATCTCCCACTAGTTAGAAAAACGCTCGCTCTTTGAGATGATTTGCGGAGTACAAACAGGACGCGATCATGCTTCAATAATTCAGTGTATGCCACCGTGTGTTAATAATTCAGCACTGGTTCTGTAGATGGAGACGTCTGAGAGGAGAACTGCGAGTTCACCGCGGTCAGGGGGTCACGTCATGACCGTCAGTCAGAAAGACAGAAGGTGAAAGAAAGAAAAATGGAAATGAGATGCAGTGCCGTTGATGTTGAGCTTTGAAATATGGAATGTTTTATTCTCAGTTTTGGTTGAACTTTCTAATTTTGACCTGCTATTTGAAGACAAAAGAGCTGCATAAAATCAGTAAGGGATAAAACAATTGAGGGTGTGCTGCTGAAGGAATGGTGTGATGCGTCCCATTGTGATGCAGAGTTACTGTTACCACTGTTATTCACTTACGTTATAGCAGCTTTAATAAGACACAAATAAACACAGCCACAAGACTTTTCTGTGGTGGAAAACATACTGAATGTTAGAAATTTAGTAGATTATTATATACAAAGTAGCTGCTACTATAGAAATGATAACATTAGTTTGAGTGCATTCATTTTGCAAGTGCACTTTCAGAGCTGCTGTTATTGAAAAATTAATCAATACCCTCTGACCAATCAGATTTGAGAATTCTAAATGATTAGGTACCAAATCATATAAATACAAATATAATTCTATCACTATTATTATTTTGTTTAATATTGAGAACATGATTATTTTTTACATTATCGTTAGCCAGTTAACTAAGCTCCTCATTAAAATGGGATTAATTGAGAAGTCCTAGACATGCAGTGGTAAGGCGGTGGTAGCTCAGTGGTAAAGGCATTGGACTACTGATCAGAAGGTCATTGTGTGTTTTCTGCGTTCATACAAACACTCTTGCACTAAAAATGTCCTCATATGACTTCTATCTTCTGACTCACACTGCCTGACTAACACACTGCCTGACTGTTCAGTGTGGTATCTCACATTTCCTTTCTCTCAGGAGTCCACCACTGAGCTTATCTCACTTTTTCTGTGTATTGTAAACCAGATTGTATCAAACATCAGCCACACATTTTATTTATACGGCTTAATAGGGTTTCCTGGAGCAAACACACGCTGGACCCTTTTCAAGCACACGGGATTGTAGGCAGTAAATGAGGAACCCCACTGACTTCAAATGCTGGCAAAGCTGCATTTAAGCACTTTTCTTCCTCAGGACACGATTATCATCACGTGCAGCCCCAACAACACAAACGACTTTTCTTTATTGCCAGTGTAAACCACAGTCTCATTAATAATAATAAAAGATTGCAGGCGATTTCATGCCCCAGGTCACTGTTCTGTTGGCGGCTGGGTCTGTTTCTGCTAATCCGTCTCTCAGGTGGAGAGCACAGCACAAAATGTAAACAAAGCAGAACCTTAAGGATCAAAAAGTGATTTTGAACATCATAAATAATACAGATGAAATAAAAAAAAAAGTTCTAAAATACCTTTTATTCATTATTTCTTTTATGGCTGGTGCATTTTTAATTTCTAGAAAGCTATATCTGTCACGTTTGGTAAGTGGCTGTGGTTTTCTCCAAATTCTAGTTGACCAATACTGATGGAAAGTTTGAGGTTAATTTACCAAGACAGTTCTTTTAAACTGGTGTCTGACACCACCACCATCGCCACCACCACCATCACCACCTCCACCACCATCACCACCACCATCACCACCATCGCCACCACCACCTCCACCACCACCATCGCCACCACCACCTCCACCACCACCATCGCCACCACCACCTCCACCACCACCATCGCCACCACCATCACCACCACCATCACCACCACCACCACCACCACCTCCACCACCATCACCACCACCTCCACCACCATCACCACCACCTCCACCACCATCACCACCACCATCACCACCACCTCCACCACCACCATTGCCACCACCATCACCACCACCTCCACCACCACCATCGCAACCACCATCACCACCACCTCCACCACCACCATCGCAACCACCATCACCACCACCACCACCATAAATTGTTCTTGTTCTTGTTATTTATTTGTTTGTTTTTGTTTTTGTTTAGACCTAATCCATTTTTAAAATCTAAAAGTGCCTCACATCCAAAAAATAAATTGTTAATAAAATAAGGAGAACTCTACAGTAATTAGTAAAATAATTATAAATCATTAATAGTTGCTAAGAATTAACACAGATGTTTTAATCTAATGCAAAAGAAGCAAAAAAAGAAGAAATGAAATAAAATCAAATAACCAAAAACAGCAACATTAGGGAAAAGGGAATGTATAGGGACTGTTTTTTTATGTTTGATTTTTATTATTATTTGTTTTTGCAAAATTTATTTTTAGACCTTAATATGTAATATTTCACTTGCAGATTTTTTAATGTTTTTAGCATAAATTTGACTCCATATCTGACAGCTCTGAGTATTCTTACTACGAAGTGTGTATCATCTACCACATAATTTATTGAACAATTTATTGAACTGAAAGGAGATTATGTCCATACTAATCTGAAAAGATTGAGATGTAATGGCTAAGAAAAACGTGACTGTGTGTTTAAAAGAGAGCATATCTTAGAAAGAGAGAGGATAGATGAAATGAAGGTATTTACATGTTGTGAATGTTTACTCTGATCTGTGTAAATGAGTATAAATGTGTGATATGGAAACCATGTTAATGGAAGTACAAAAGCTTTTAATGAACTAGCAGTTGCACCCACAGTCTGTTACAGATGCATAACTATATTCATTCCATTTATGCCATTTAGTTGCAGTGTCTGAAAGAAAATGATAGCGAGAGAGCGAGTCTTTACTGTTCTTTTTTTTTAATCTCTCTTTTTCCGGGGCAATGTGTCGACGCATTCCCACTAATTTCGAGGCAACTCCCCATGCACAAATCTCTCTTATCGGCATGCAAGTTGTTGGTGTAAACATGTGTTGTGTGAGACTCTGTTCACGCCCCACTGCTTATGTGAGTGATGGAGAGATGAGAAATGAGTGTGAAGAGTGGAAGTTATTCCTCCACCATCTGTGCGACATGACGAGATGCAAAACAGTTCTTAATCCAGATTGGGATGCTTTGGAAGGGATTTTCCTAATGTGGCATTAAAAATCACATACACACGCTTTTGAAGGTCTGAAGCATTAGGTCTGCCACTTATCAGCTCGTGCTGAATGTACATGCTGATGGGTGACAAATTAAAGGAAAAACAGTGACTCAGTTATGCAGTGGGGAGTGTTTATTTATTTTCCTGGTATGGCTTAGCTTTACTTGTCCCCTTAGAAAGAAGCATCACTGCTAATCAATAAAAGTTATTCTGACTGATCACCTTTGTCCTATGATGAAACATTTCTCTCCTGATGGGCGTGGTCTCTTCCAGGGTGACCCCACCCCTTTCCACAGGGCACGAGGGCACATTGAATGGTTGGATGAGGATGAAAATGATGTAAAACATATGCTGTGGCCTTCACACTCACCAGAGCTTAACCCAGTTGAACACCTATGGGGGATTTTGGAGTGGCTCTCCAGCACCATCATTAAAACACTAACTGAGGGAAAATCAGTGTTCCTCGCTCTTGTACAGTACCAGAGACTTATAGAATTGATACTAAGGCTCTCAGAAGCTGTGCTAACACACTTTTTGTTGGTTTGTTCCTTCAATTTGACATCTATCTGTATATGAAACCATCAGACAACATATCAGACTATGTTTGCACATTCTGTACATGGACCTAGAGTTGGTCATGTACATAGTGTAATCTTAAATCTTCTCCATTCTCTTTATTGCTTTGACCTTTACCTGACAATAGCTAATTCAAATAGCCAGAGTCCTATCATTATGCATTTGAATGGTCTTATAATCTAAGAGGACTCTCTGTGCTGTAGTGTGGTCTTCTTATTGAGTGAACTAATAAAATACTTCCTGCTCATTTAGTTCTCTGGTTTTCACATCATTAAAAAGAATGACCATTCATGCTGAGTATAACATGCAGTGAGTAGAGGCAAGTTCTTAAGCTCGGAGCTTTGTTTTAAGTAAATCCAAGAACTGTAATCCAAGTACATAGCAGGCTTCAAAACACAGATAGGGAAAATTAAACAGGCATAATCCATAATCAGAAACTATGACAGCATGCAAGGGTCTAAACCAGGAGAATAGAAAACTAGGAAGCACTGAAATCAAGGAAACAAATGCATAATAAACCTTTGTGATGATACACTGGCACAACAGGGTATAAATAGACAAACCTAGCAGAACTAAACACAGAACAGGTGAACACAATCAAGCAGCAAACTAATGACAGGACAGAGATGGAGACAGGACTAGAACAGAAACCAAAACAATCACAAGCACATGGAATTCATTAGGAACTACAATGTGAAGGGGGAAACTGTGGCACCAAGTTCAATCCCAAAAGCAAGTATGTTTTTATTTTGAACCAAACGATGAATTACAGAAGCAGAAAACTAATCAGCAATCATCTGAAGTTTAAAACCTGATAACGCCAGAGAAATAGGAAATGTGGGCTTTTTCACATGTGGGCATCTGTTAGCTCACGTATACAGAATAAGCGAATTTGTTGCATGTTGCATCAGTTTCTTGAGTCAGTTCCTGTCAGTCTTAGCTCACTGTTCCACTGACTGGGTGAGAAATTCAGCCTACTTCACTTGCTGTTCCATATAATCCCAGAAGTGAGGTCCAGTGATCTCACTTCTGGACCTCACTTCAGCACAGGTCAGTCAACATGTCCCAGTGCTCCATCAGAGCTTCATTTAACCTTCCTGCAAGAGCAGCAATTATGGCTTCATATATTTCTGAGGACGCATGTTTCAAGCCTTGTCCACATTAGTAGGGACATAGCTATGTTCAACCGTAAAAGACTAATGAAAACAGGAAAATTCTTCAATGACAGTTGAATTAATTATTACATTTTCCTTCATTTTGGATGGTGTTGGATTTGGTATAACATGGCATATATGAACCTATCTGGTTTCCCCAATTCACCATTCATTCATCTTCAGTAACCACTATAGCCTGGTCAGGATCATTGTGGATCTGGGAATACACCCCGGATGGGACGCCAGTCTGACACAGGGCATCATACATATACTCATTCACACACTAATTCACACCTAGGAGCAATTAAGAGTAACCAATCCACCTACAGTACATGCTTGTTATTGGGAGGTAGGAGGAAACCAGAGAAACCCAGCATGGACCCAGGGAAAACATGTGAAACTCCCCACAGACAGCAACCTGAGATCAGGATTGAACCGGAGACCCTGGAGCTGTGAGGTGGCAAGAGCCACCATACCACCCACAATTCACTACAAACAGCAAAAAGGCACTGTCACAGTTATCCGTTCATGTTGGGGCATTTTCAAAAATGTGTGTTTTTCAGTGGTTGAGAAAACTGTTTAATTGTGGACTGGCTAATTATGATAACTAGAACTAGAAATTTGCTGTGAGTAAATTGCTTGAAAACTGGGTAAAAAATATAAAACTACAATGAAAGGCTGAGTCAAAATGCAAAGATAAATGTCAGTTACTGCACCACGATTGATTTCATACTGATGAACTGTGTCCTGGTGACTGAAGATGACTTTTGTGAGGTTCACAAACATTCACACTTAAAGAGGGAGATAGCAGATGAAGATACAAAGTGAAGTATGTGGGAGTTTTGATACCTTTTTTCCCTAATATTAGAATTACCAAACTCCAGGCATCAAGCCTTAGAGGTGTTTTGATCTGTGCCATCTACACTGACATGATTATATCTCTTTCTTTGTTCTCCTGTCATTTTATCCACTGCTTTCTGCACACAGGCTCTGTATTTCATGATCTGATAAACAGGACTGCTGAAACACTGAGGAAGGGCTGTGAGCTCTGGGGAAATTCCACTGTAACAAAGAGCTCATACTGTGGAGAAAGTGTGTGTGTATGTGTGTGTGTGTGTGTGAGAGAGAGAGAGACCAAGAAGTACTTAGGATTGAAAATAATCAACACTCTTGATTGGATCACTCGTAAACCCATTTAAAAATTAATTGTCTGCACTAAATGAAGTGTATCGTAGTGAATACAGATTGCCAGGCCGCCTTTGTGCGTCTTTGTTCTAGGGAACTTGCACTAAAGTTTGCATTGTTGGCTAATGGTAAAATTCTCAGATGGCTTGCGAGACAGACCTTTGACATCTGACCCTCACTGACCTTTGGAAGGAATTATTTAGAATGCAACTGGCAGACACTTTATAGAGATTATTTTACCCCAGCTTAAGCTCAATTTGCACTCATTGGGGAAAATACTGAATGCTACAAGAAGTATGAGATGGCCAACAAGTCCCATTGAATGTAAGATCTTAGACAAAAGTGAAGGATTAGTAACACTAACTCTGTGGTCAATAAGTGGCACTTGTGCAAATGTGTGGTTTTATATACGTTCTGCAGTTAGATTATATGGTTTATGCAGGCATATTGCACTAGACAAGCACTATCAGGGTTACCATGGCAAAAGTCATGAAACTTAACAAAGGAACACCCACTAGCGAGCAGAATAGAGACTTGAATAAAATCACTGCGTATGTTATAGATAATATTGACTTATACACAATACTGATCCAACACTGATATTCTCACAATAATTGAGACTACTTTTTGCAAGATTCTGTTGCTGAGTTGTATGAAATATCACAGATGTGATGGCAACGTACTTTAAGAATGTGACTAAGATCTAAAACATTTCCTTCCTTTGACCATCTAATAGTCTGCTTGCTTTTTATGATTTCAGTATGGTTTTGAGCAGAACCATACAGTACATATTGATATATTTTAGCTAATAGTCATTTGATTTGCTCTCTCTCATTCAGGCGGAGTTCTCAAGAGCAGCGCTTCTCCATCAGGCTCGGCGTGACCAGGTGGCCCAGACATGTCGTGCCCACAGTGCCTCGAGCCGCAAGCGACACGTACTGACACCCAGCGACCTAAAACACTTAGTAGTGGACGAAGAACATGAGCTGATCTACTGCTACGTGCCCAAAGTGGCATGCACCAACTGGAAGCGGGTGATGATGGTCCTGAGTGGGCATGGCAAGTACAGCGATCCTATGGAGATCCTCCCCAGCGAGGCACACGTGCCCTCCAACCTGAAGACACTCAACCAGTACAGCATCGCTGACATCAACCACCGCTTGAAGAACTACCTCAAGTTCTTGTTTGTGCGCGAGCCCTTCGAGCGCCTAGTGTCGGCATACCGTAACAAGTTCACGCTGCGCTACAACACGTCCTTCCACAAGCGCTACGGCACGCGTATTGTCAGGCGGTACCGCAAAAATGCTACGGCCGAAGCGCTCCAGAATGGCAGTGATGTCAAGTTCACAGAGTTCGCAGAGTACCTCATCGATCCAGCCACGCAACGTGAGGCGCCGCTGAATGAGCACTGGCAGACTGTGTACGCGCTGTGTCACCCCTGCCACATCCACTACGACCTGGTGGGCAAGTACGAGACTCTGGAGGAGGATGCTGACTACGTGCTGAAGCTGGCCGGTGTGCCCGACTCGATACATTTTCCATCCTACGCCAAGTCTACTCGCACCACCGACCAGATGGCAGCCATGTTTTTCAACAACATCAGCGCGCAGCAACAGAGCCAGCTCTATCAGCTTTACAAGATGGACTTCCTGATGTTTAACTACTCCTCTCCAAGTTACCTGAAGGAGCAGTAGGAAGGGTTGGCGCACAATGCACGCACATTTTTAAACGCACACCTGCGCAAACAAATACTCAAAGCTGAGCTTAACTTAATCAGAACATTGATGTGAGGAGAAATGGTCAGTGAGTTGCTTAATGAATTGGCACCAGTGGAAGCAGAGCAAAAAAAAACTCTGAACTTTTGGAGACTTTGGAACTGTATAATCCACAGGTGGTCAGTCTGCTGTATTGTGAAGAGGTATGATTGAACAGAGGAAGATTTGTACTGTATTTGATCATGGTTTCATGTTTGATGAGTATTCAGGTAAACCTGGCATCTCTGTGTTAATACACCCGTCCATCAGATTGTAAGATAAAGATCATGTTACTATTTATATTCCCTGCCATCATTAAGCAATATGACTCTGGGCCACAGGCTCACTTTACTGTAACAAGTAAAGATCTCACCCGCCTACCTTCAGTTTCAAACACTTGATGAGCGAAAGACTCTTGTGGACTTCTATTACACCCCAATACAGAACTAAAGTTGTGGGCTGTACTTAAACACGCTCATTTTAGTGTTATTTATGGTTGTTCCCCTAACTACAGCCGTCTTCTGTTTGAAGACTGTGTGTGTGTACAGTAATTATATGATGCATATGTAAAGGAGGACCTTTGCGTTCACACAGGAGGATGTGAAAATGGCATTGAGAGGTGCCTTTGTGGGTGACGTGGGTGTATCCTGTTGCCCTTATGAGTCAGTAGCTATCCTGCATTCAAAAGTCAGAGGTTGGCAAGAGGTCATTATTCATTAAAGGGACTCCCAAGAACTATCAGCCATCTTAAAAAAAATTAAGGGAATATTTCTTGTTTTTTGCATTGTTTTTATTGACTTATGAAAGGTAGCTGTGAGCAGCTGAACAAAACATAATTTAAAATACTTTGTAAAAAGAAACAAAAGAAAGCACGATTTAATTTTTTTTTCTCTGAGTGATGGATTTATAAATGGCAGTATTGATTTTTAATTTCTTTTTCTTTCATGTGCATTATATGGTACAGTGTTGCTGAGCTCTTGGATCATGCTATTTAAAAGGAAAGCAAAGTCTCTGCTTTTTGAGCTTTTCTCATAGGAACGATTTATTTAGACAGACTGAGAGTCAGAGAGAGAGCAAAGGAGATGAGATGGGAGAAAGTGCTCGACAGTATCTGTTTCCTGCATTAAACCCATGTTTGTTCCATTGTAGCGTCTCTATCCCAATTTAAGCTCTTCAAAGGAACACATGCTTTCATTTGTAGATGTGTCTTTTTATGGCCCTTTTTTGTTATGACTGTGAATTAGAAGAGTCTGAAAATGATGAAATTGCCTATTTATGTGTCTGACAGCCACAGGCGGGTGTGTCTGTCTCCACCGTCTGTGTCTACACGACTGTACAAAAATCCTACACTGGTAAAGGTGACTCAGTCTAACACCAGCTTTCTCTTTCATCCGGATGGCCGGACAGATTAGTGTGCCTGGATAAATAAATGCCTGTTAGCATTCTTTTTTTTTTTTTTAGAGATTGAGCCCCTGTGGAGCAGGGTCTTTATAGGACACACACACACTCTCACACACAAACGCACAAAACAAACTGATAGCCCTCTAGTGATGTAGTGAGTAAAATGTGGCAAAGAGGAAAAAAAACATAATGCAAGCTGTGTGTTCTGCCTTGCTCTACACTTCTCTCTCTCGCCCTTAAAGCAATTCTCAAATTTCACTTTTATCAGTTTACTGAAGGGTTACCTTAACCAAAATTATTTACAGTATTAACATTAAAAAACCATGAACTATCTTTTTAAATCCAGGTCCTATTCAATACCTACAGTCCTCACTATTTAGTAATTACTACTACAAAAATGTTCTAAATAAGGAATAAATACACAGGGGTGTGTTCTTGTGGGAAACCAATCAACAGTGGGGCTGACAGCACACCCGAAGTTATTTCTCTTCTGCCACAGCAATTTGGCAAGGATTACAATTTTTATCCATTTCTAGTTACATTAAATGTCAGTGAGGAAAAGGTAGTTTCTGTTCTCACATATGTTACAGCAGTTATAAACAGTCATTTTTTTTTCTCTGTCCTAATGTCAATAAGTCAAAAACTTCAGCGTCTAATGTTCCTGAGAGACTGTAAACTCCTCCATCCTGAAAACTTTCCTGTGTCTGAAAACATAAAGTTAAAGTTTAAAGCTCTAACGTTAAATAAACATCTCCTCAGAAAACTTTGCCTTGCAATCTGGAAATACTGTCAGAGCTGCTGTTACAGAAAATTAATCAACACCTTCTGACCAATCAGAATCGGGAATTGGGAAGTGCTGTGGTATAAATTCTATCATTTCTTTGTTTCTAAATTAAGGTTCTAAGTAAAGTTAAGTAATTAAGCAACTGATGACCAAATAAGTCAAATAATGAATAACATACCTAACCAATATTCCACAAGTACTACAAATAAAAAATAATCCACAAACACCAGTGTGAGCTAATGCCTTAATTAAAGTGTTTGTGCAACATTCGTAATTGAGGCTGAGTGCTGGGTGTCATGGTGTCCTGAGTTCAGCTGATTATGAACATAACTAGATTATTGTCACTAATGGCAAAATTAATGGCCAAATATTCTCCACAGAACAGATAGAGAACAAACAAATACAATTTCTGCTTCATCAGAAATACTGAAACAATGATTAATGAGTGAAAATAAGTCCACAACAACCAACAGGAACTAAAGCTTTAATCAATGTTTGCAGTGGTTGACTGGCAAAATTCATAACTGAATGGTAGGTGCCAATATTTACACCCAGAGACCTGAGCTGATTTGATTCTCAACATTTAGTCACATGCTCCGATTTAATTTATCCTCTTTTATGTGGACTTATTTTCAGTCATGGATAGAATCATTGGAAACATTAGGGCACTACGTTTATTTCACCAAACATGAATTAATGCATGTGTTAACTTACTTTGCTATTTTGTTAACATTGCTTTTGTCTTATCATGGCGGAAGTTTAAAGTTTTTTAATGTTAACTAAAGCAGTGAATAATGTTAGTTAAGGGAACCTTCATGTAAAGTGTTACTGTTCACTGTTGAGCAATAAATAAAACCAATCACTGAGACAGAAATCTGATCTGAGCAAGGAACAAAGTCTGTGCAGTTCTTTAGGTGCCTTTGTGTTTGAACGCTTTTATTTTCTTTGTTCACTCAGTGTGTTCATTTCTGCATGCACACGCACACACACATACACACACACACACACAATTGCAGTACTATCAGTGCAAGACCTTCTACTGACATAATAATTAATGTAATAGCTAATTAATGCTATACCTTCCCATAATCTTAATCTCAATAACCAAAAGGAAACTTTCAATTCTTTTATTTTTTTTATTATTTTTTTTTTTAACAAAAGCAGTTTTAAATGTCACACAAGGCCAAAGCTGTCAGATATCCTTGTGTCCTTGTGGGGACATTTGGTTCTCACCAAGATATAAAAACACAGACAACACATTAGGTCCCCTGCCTTTCAGCCACGCTGAAACATTGTCCTGTAACTCACACACACGCACACACAAGGGCAGCTCACCCTGCGTGCCTTTATCCAAGTAAATTCATACACGCTTTTCTGCGAATTGAGCTAAGCAGAAAGTGCTGATCTACGATCAGTTCTTATATGTAGTGATTGTAATTATATGGACCTGTGATTTGTCAGCGCTGTAAAGCTTAGACGCTACATCTGATTTTCTTTTTCTGGCTCTACACTATGATTGGATGCTGTGCTCTGTGTGTGTATGTGTGTATACACATTTTCAGACTGGCTACTTTGCCTCAATTGAGCTCGATTATCCAACATTCTCACACCAGCTACTATCTTATTTAGTTATTTCTTCCTTGTGTCCACGTTAACTCTAAACAGACTTGTTTTTTGCACCCCTTCTCATTCAGGATGGAGCCTCGTGGTGCATCGGGACTGACTGTACTCACCAAAAAGGAACATAGTTAAAAATGTACAAGGCTCTTGGAGCGGTTTATCTCCTGCACAGCATGCATCATGAATCACACACTCTCTCTCTCTCTCAATCTCTCTCTCTGTCTCTGGTGTTTTCACAGTAACGATAAAAAATCCACAGAAGTGTTTGTATGAATGTTCTAGCGATGTGTTATGACAACGAGTCAGCTCTTTGAGTCAACTCGCATGTGTGAGCCATTTTTTTTGGTAGCTGTCGGAAAAACTATTACTAATTAATTTATTTATGTGAACCTTTGTCCAAAAGAATTAACAGTTTAGGAGCTGAAAAAGTCAACTATCACTGGTGCGCTGAATCAAATGATCCGACTCACTGAACAGCTTTAAAATTGTTTTTAATCCCAATCCTGCCCTATACGACAGTTATTATTTTTGTTTGTACTTGCCCATGATATTTTCGAATAAACTTACTTTGTCTTATTTTTCAAAATATAAACAAATTAGTAATTTAAACCGGATAAAGCAGTTGCTGAGCAATGCACCGCATCCAGTACGCTCCCATTTTAACGTAGAAGGCTTCACATCTGACCCTGTGTGAAAGTCAAAGTCATGTACAAAGTGATTATTAGTTTCCTAAAATACCCAAATCTTTTTCCTCTGTTGTTCTGTTTTGTTTTAGTCACAGTTTTTTTATTTGTACTCTTGGGAGATCTCTTTAAGATCCACATATTAAAAAAATGTTCTTTTCTCCTCATTATGCATTGCACAATGAATTACTGACAATACTTTCAAAACGAATCAACTCAAACTGACACTCATTATTATAAACCTCTTTAAAAATACAAAGTGGCAACAGAAAGTCTCTCTCAATTAGCATGTACAGTCCTGAAACGGTTTGTTGCTGAGCAGATGTTATTGAAGCTCTTCCAACATGGCTGACCTTGGCGTGCTGGCGTTAGCTCCTGCACTCTGTGGGAAGGCCTGCGCTCTCTGATTATATGTCCTGAGCTGCGTCCTGCCACAGTTTGAAGTGGTGTCTTTGAAGAAGTTGTTGGCGAGGAGAAAAAAAGAAAAAAATAAAGCCACAAGTGTGCTGGGCGTCTGTGCCACACTGTGCTTCAGATCTTCCTGGTTGTCATCAGCAAACGCAGCATGACGGCATTGCGAGGAAACGTCCTGGTTGTTCCGTGATAAGGAAGAAACAGTGATGTTAACTGCAGGACCTTCAAAATCTTGAGATTTCAGAAAAAGAGAGTTACATACAGTAGGATCCAAAAAAAAAAAACAAAAAAAAAACTCATCCTGGACTGTATGCAGAAATAAGCTTGATCCTGGATTACGTCAAATCTCATCTATTAATCCAGTTGCACCAAACATTGTTCAAAAAAACATCTGGATTGTGTTGAGACATTACGTTGTCCTTCTAATTTAGTTTTGCAATAAATTTGGATTAATTGTAATCCTGTTGCTCCATTACTTAAATCCCACATTTACATAAAGTGTGGGTGAAGTGGTTTAAATTTTCAAATGCTAGATCAATTCCAGAAAGAGTTTTCTCAGAGGGAAATTTTGATCCTAGTGATCACTCAAAAGGTAAAACAAACAAATAAACAAAAAAAAAATGTACTGATGATTAAATCCTTGTTAAATGAAGGACGGTCAGAATTAATCCCAGCTAAAAGGATTTAAGCAGAGGTAAAACCATTCAAATTAAAATAAAACAATAATAAAATAATGAATACTTCTAATCTTTTTATCATCTATCCAATTTTTAAATAAAAAAAAAACAGCAATTATACCTGAGGCACTTAGTTTAAACTATTTGATAAATACCAAAAATGTAAACGTAAATAATATGTATATGTTGTTTGCACACCATTTGCTTCATTTAAAAAAATCTGCAGTAATACATTTAATTTATGCAATGAATGTATGCAATATTAATTGTTCTTTTATTTTTTATTTTTTTATTTTTAGAAAAACAGTATAATTCTATAAGTTTGCACAATCATTGTTAGTGCTTTCCACTGGGAAATGCATTTTGTCCTTTTAGAGTTGCACCTCCCATCATTTCTGGATTAAAAAAAAAGGAGGAAAATCTACTTTTACTTTAATAACTCAGCAGAAGAAAAAGAGTCGTATTATATTATTATTAGTAAAAGAACAGAAGAAAAAGTACCAAGCAATTTGTTCTGTTGAAAAGAACAAAGCGATAATTTCTTTACTACTCATAATCTTGACACACACCATGTTCGACTATTTTTCTTACTTCTGTGAAAAATAACACACTAAAACTCATGTTGGGTCAAATAACTTTGCCTATTTTTTATTTTGTCCTAAGAATATGTAAATACATTTAAGTTTGTATTTAAATGTATTAGTAAAGAATGATGAAAAATGAAGAATTTGCTGATCTGAGAATATATTTAGACAAAATTGTACATATTTGTGCATAAGTAAGGTAATGCTCCAGAATATCCTTTTACATGTTACTATCTAGTAATCATAGTGACCCACATTTCCCATGCTCTTGGTTTATGTGTGAATGTGAATTTAGTGTGTGGTTGGGAAGTGCACCTGCAAACCCCATCCTCCATGAACCCCGTCCCTCCCTTTAACCATAACCCTCACCACAGCCCCACAGTGGGCTTCTGCTCTTCTGAAAATACCCCAGAGTTTAGTTCAGCTCCTTAATCCCACACTCCTCCTTCCTTCTTGCTTTCATCAGGCACAGAACCACATCAGGCTTTTCATTCCAATCGGGATTTGGGCTTTTCCAGCCCAAAGGGAGTGGCTTGAGAGTGGCTCCCTATCATTTTCAAGGTGTGGGGAAAGAGGGTGATGGTGCAGGGAGGACACACGCTTTTATGATTTAGTGGTGAAATGTAGCATGCTCGCAGTTTAGGCTACTGGGTCTCCTAAGTGTTCATCCTGTCATTGGGCTGTTGGAAGACCATGCGCCCTACACTTTAGGAATTATAGGATGGTACCCTACACTTTAGGAATTATAGGATGGTAGGTAGGATGTCATTCATCTCTTTCCTACCCGTCCGAATAATGCTAGCAAATTGAGCAAAGTGAGGTTCCATTAGTGGCAATTCAGAAAGATGAGCTTGCGTTATGTGTATTAGAGGAAGCACGTGTTAGCCTTCGCCCTCACAGGTTGGCGGCTGTTGTGGGATAAGGGATAACTAGCTAGCTAAAAATTAGGAAGAAAAAGAAAACATGATGACTGGCTTCACGTCTTGGAGGAAGCATGCGTTAGTACTTACTTGGTAGCTGTTGTGGGGAAAACTATTATAGCTAGTAGGGGGAATTGGAATAAATTGGAAGAAAACAGGGCAAAACTGGGGTTAAAAAAACACTTGGCTAGTTCGCATTCCTGAGAGGAAGCACATGACAGCATTCATCTTCCCAGGCTGGAAGCTGTTGCATGATAGCAGAGAACTAGCTAATGGGTAGGAATTAATCAGGGCTAGATATAATAGCAATATTGTGATAAATTATGTCACAGTATGCTTTTCTGAGACATCCTGGATATTGTGATAATTTTGTATTAAATTAAAGTTTTTTTTTTTATTATTACAAACTGACTGGAAGCAGCGGATTCTTTTTGTTAAAATTTTGTACTAAATCTTACAGATTTTTCTACTTCTCAGTGTTGGTTTTTTAATATATAAATGTTTCAAATATAATTATACATTTTTTTCAAAATAAATGTTTCTAGAAAATGTAATACTACTGTTTTACTGGAAATTTCTTCCTTAAAAACACATGTTGAGATTACATATTGTGTATTATAGAAATATCTTCAAGTATCGTGATATGATCATTTTGTGATATCACACACCCCTACTGTCAATGACTAAAAAATATTTACAGTACACCGGATTTGTAGTTGGAATAGAAAGGAAGGTTGGTCATTGGCTTTTTCTGCTTCAGTGCTATGAGCTAGCAGTAACAACCACTTCACCCATGATCCCACTTCTCCTGCTTAACCCTACTTCAGCAAGAAAAGAATTTCTCAGCTGAGTGTTAGCAACCCTTCACTATTTACCCAACAAGCAACCATGAGTAAGAGAAAGAATGACTCAACTCCATATCTCTGCCATCCCACACTCTTTTCAAGCAAGGCTGAAGCTCCTACTCTCTGTCTAAAATGGCTAAAATGGAGGTAAGATGCAGCGAGAGAGGAAGTGGCTTAAGACAAGCATGAGTGGCATCGAAGCCAAACATGAAACATCCCGCAGGCAGCTGAGGCACTTATTTTGCACTTATTTTGCCTTATTTCTGGCACTTATCTATCAATCCATAAAAAAGATGTCTGCTCTTTTACCACTGACTGAAAGAGAAAGTCAAGTAGCTGACAGAAATCAAGAGGAAAACGACACGAGCAATGCCAAGCAAAGACATGAGAATAAAAGTAAAGTGGTATTATTCAATAATGTCTTTATAATCATTAACTAAGAAAAATGTGTAATCATTGATATGATCAGGTTTTCCGTGAGGAGATGATTATTTAACATTAACAGAAGGAGTCTCCAGTGTCAGCTCATTGTAGCAGCACAGTAAATTCTTCAAGATGGAGGAGTTTGTACTCTCTAGTTTCTCTGTAACATGACAGGAGGCAGTGTTTTTTTTTTTTTTTTTGGTCTTATTAACTCAGTAGAGGCTGGTGAGGGAACGACTTGCTGTAACATTAAGTGATAACAGGAACTAATTTGTTTTAAGAACGTCCCACAACTATAACTAACTATAAATGGATAAAGGATACAATTTGACATTCTTTAATAACAAAAAAAAATTATTTTTGGCAAATTGCTGTGGAATAAGACGAACTTCCAGACATGCTGTTATAGGAGAATAATCAACTTTGGTGGGGCAGCAGTAACTCGCGTCGAGCCACATCACAGCACCCTGTCGTTGATTATTTTCCTGTAACAGCACACCCCAAGTGTTTTATTCCTTACATGACAGAAATCACTATAACTGCTTCCTACAACAGAAATGAACCACAGAGACTTCTTGTCTCCTTCTCGTTGACATTTTGTTTCTGTCAGTTCCAGACCCAGACTGAAGAGGTGAAGTCATGACTGGTCTGGGTCACCATTACAACGGTGTAGTAATGAACTCAAGCACAATGCTCACAGGGACAAATTGGAATGTGAATCTCGGATTTAAGGGTCCTGTATCACGGCCTTTTTCTGTTTGTGTCTGGACGGTCCTCATTAACAAGGATTACAAACGCACACTGCATGGTCTGAACTGTACGGGCTCTACACTGTACACACACTAAATCCCACAGAGCAGAATAAATCTCATTGCTTAAGGGGTTGATTCAATCATTTTTTTTTCCCCCTGTGTGAAAAACAGCAGAGGGTTTATTCATAGTGTGGTGCTATAAATACCACTGGGGTCCACAGTACTTTTTACAGTACTTTCAGGTGTTGAGTCACTATGCTATATGAGTTATATTATGTCTGGGCTGATGAAAATGTAAATAAATAAAAGATTATTATACAGCAGGAAAGAAAGCCATAATGATATTATACCGTACGTGTCGGGGAAAAAGGAGGCACCTTCTGATGAGATTGACTATAAAGAAATACTTAACATTTATTGTGAGTATAAAAAACAGATCCAATTGTATTTTCTCCCATAAAGCAAAACCAACAAAGACAGCAAAGCACACACGTGAGACGTATGGACAAGAGGAGGAAAAAAGCCATTAAAGACCAAAACTGAGCCATCACCCACATGCAGACGATTCTCAGGCACACATGCCTTGTGTCATGTTGAGTTACATTCGTGTAAACAGAACGTGTAAACACTGAAAAGTAAGCATCAGATTGACCTGATGGACCAAAACACATAAGTACCATTTATCTTACAAAGTGCAGACCCCTCTACAAGAGGGCAGGAAGAGCAAGAGGGGAGTATGGGTTAAAAAAAAAAAAAATAGAGGAATCATTTTTTTAATCTCAGTCATGGATGTGATGTGAACAGAAAGACAGGCCGATAATTAGTTAATTCATAATGTTAATTCATGCCTGAATGATCAGCAATACCTCCAAGGATTCTTACCTTCCAAAATCTCAAATCTGACTGGAATGAAGCTGCATACAATAATCTCTCAAAAGCTGAATATTAAGTAACTCTGTCCTTTAAAAAGCACTACAAAATGTTCCAATTGGTCATTGGTCCTCCCTGTAAATCTCATCACACATGATACTGTATGTATGAGAAAGTATCACCGGCAACATCCATTAATCAGTGGCTGGACATGTCCCATAGCAACGCTGCACGGCTTTGGCTGAGATGTAACTCATGACCGGTCAAAGCTTTTGACCCTAGTCGCCTACATCACTGTCCTGGTCCCCGATCACCCACAGGAAGTGGAAGCTCAAGGCCAGGAGAGCAGTGCCCAGCAGGTCTCCCAGCGCCGTCAGGTACGGGATGGAGAAACTGTCCGGGTCCTTCCCAGACTTCCACATGGCGTGGACCATCCAGTCTGCTATACACAGCAAGAGGAACACCTGCGAGACAGACAGGCGCAGATTAAACACGTTTTAGAGTCACAGCTGCTAACAAATTCCCCACGCGTTCCCGAGACAAGACAACTGAGGAGTGTAAAATTAGGATGAGTCTATGTTAAGTGATTCCATTTGACTTGACTGCTCCCTGTACACACACACTTTAGGGAAGAGGCTCTGAGCCAGAGAGAGCGAGTGACACAAGTGCTAACACACAATTAACACAAACTGGATCAGTGTCTATGTGTGTGAACTTTAGAAACCCTTACTCTGCTTCACTAATTAAGCCTATTTTCCACATTGAAAGTGTGTGTGTGTGTGTGTGTGTGTGTGTGTGTGTGTGTGTAGGCAGTGAACGTGTGTAATCCTGATGAAAGGAGAACTCTGAAGTAAAGGAAACTCACTGAAGGTATTGTCATGTGCAATGATTTAAGTACAGTTAACTCCAGAATTATTGGCACTCCTCAAACAGAAAAAGACCAAATGTGAATATATATATATGATTAATGATTGACCTATTGATATTCATTTTAGCTTAAACATATGGACACACTATGGCTTTGATTTTTATGCTTTTTTTTGTTTTTTTGTTTTTTAAACACAAAGCATTCTTCAGTACTATTTTTCTGCAATGTACCGGTTCCAAAAATTATTCACACTCCTACAATTAATACATGGTGAAGCCTGCCTTAACTAATAGTTAACTAATACGTTCACTAGCTGCCACTAGTGGAAAAAGCTCATGGACATGATGGACATGAGCTTTCATGCCAAGTGCTCTCAGTTTCAGAATCAGTGATTTCAGCTGAAAATAATTTTGCCAGAGATGTTATTAAGAGAATATACCACAGAGTTTAACATTATAGGGAATTCTGTCAGGCGACGAGGGAAAAAAATTTAACGTCAAAAGATTAAAATAAAAAATGAAATTTAATAAAGTCCAAGATGTAGCCTATCCATTGACTGGATGTACCGTTATAACTGTCATAAAGGGAATACAGTGTGGTCACTTTTAAGCCATAGGGACACAGAGAGTAGCAATTAAATGGCAGTATTATGATTTACCCATGGCAATTCTTGCTTATCCTTACATGCTGCAGATTAAAACACTTCCTACAGTCTTATGCGGCCTAATGCGGCCACCTTTTAAAGTATGGGAACAACAGTTTTCTCCCGAATTTGTAACATTTATCACCCTGCCAATCCTCTGTAATCAAATCTGCACCTAATTTCAAGGCTGTGACGCACAGCAACAATTTGAGCTAACCTGCTTAACTTTCCTGAGTGTGTGTATGTGAATTCAATTTCATTTAGCAGAATAATAAAAATAAAGGCAGCACATTAATCAGTGACAGACTGCGTGTGAAACTCTCTGGGAAGCGGTGCACTGAGGTAGACTTGGTGCTCAGAGTAACTGAAGACAGCGCAGTCATTTAGTCTGCATTACTCTCGGACAGAGTGAGTTAGGCTTTTTTCTTTTTTAGCCGCTTTCCAAGTCTGCTTGGATGGAGGTGAGGTAAATAAGTAGATACTTCACTGATTATTAACTGGCCAGTGGGAGGCAATATGAGGGTTATTTGAGGAGTATTAGGATATAAAGTTGTTAATCAGTGAGCATGCAATACATATGGCTGTGTTACAAATCCTATAGTAATGCACTGGGTCCTTTCTCTCTCTGAATGCTTTCTCTTCATAAAATCTTTTTTTTTTCAGTCTTTAGTGTATTTTTGTCTGCAGAAAATGCAAAAAATGCATTAATAACATACAAACAGTGGAAAACTCTTCTCATGAAGATATGGACAAAAATGTGATGAAGTTGCTACAGAAACTAAGGGCTATTTAAGATGGATGGTTTGCTAATTTACACAAATTTTAGGAGAACTAACAGGATCAGGGATGAAGTTTCCACCCTCTGCAAACATGCACACACATTTACCTCCAGACGACAGCGAGGCCAGTCAGACAGGACTGTACACAGCGCACACACACACACACACACACACACAATTATAGACTGATGACTAAAATGTCCTCTCCCTTTCAAAGATGCTTACTGTCCCATCCTGTAAATGTTCTGGCGCTCTCTTTCACACACACTGGTTGACAGGCATGCAAAGGTTGCCTCCGCCCCCCCCCCCCCCCTTTTTTTTTATTTTTTTTTTTATAGATTATTTATACTTTTATGGATCTAGGGGGCAGCAATAGTACTTTCATTCTCCCAATTTATTTATTTATTAATTACAAAGAATTTCAAGGTGTTAAAATGAAATTTGCGTCCTACAACCAGATAAGAAGCCAAGACTTTGCTGGCAAAATCCAAAAATATTTAGAAAAGAGTCATCATCATGAGCCTCCAGAGCTGATCTGAAAAAGGCGGCGTACAATAACTGGAAGAATTATTACTAACAAATACTAACAGTTTTGCCTTGGATATTACTGTGGAGCCTGATGATTATGACTGAGAGGATCCAAATGCTGTTCAGAGGATACACAACAGGATGGAGGCAGTTATAAAGGCAAATGGTGAGAATATTTAAACGACATTCAGATATAATAGAGTTTTTAGCGTATTTAGTTGTAAACACACACTTCTTCGTTTCATCCTAAGGTAGCACAAACATTTCCACTGTAAATCGTTACTAGCTGTGAACCACAACTGAGATGTAACAGTCCAACACAAATATCTGCATGACTGTTTGAAAACGCGCACATATCGCGGCCGGCATCAATATGCCGCATGTGTCACACTAGCTGCAGGTCTTTGTGTGGTCTCGGCCACTCGAGCACTTTCCCACGCCATTGACGAGAGCGTTTCTTTTCTCTCTGCCCTCTCGAATGCACACCGCAGCCACCGTGGCTCACTAATGGCCCCTCCGCACAGGCTCAGTCTATACATAACAACCATGTGCCAAGACTCCATTAATGCAACAAGTAGCCACTCGTTTCCTTTGGAATTCTGCATGTAGGCCTAGTTCCTTTAGTGGTGTAAAGGTCAAATGTTATGGGTCAGAGATCAGCAGATGCTCGTCAGGAACTTGAGATGCGCTCAAGAAGGCAAACAATCAGCAAGTATTTGTCACAATCACAAACTGGTGCCTGATCGCCTTTTGTTCCTGAAGAATCAGGATAGTCTCTCACCCTGCATTCACAGAGGTTATAAGACAGCTATAAACTGATTCCGCTCTTCCGGTATTTACTCTCACCATGTTGTCATGGCTTATGCACAGGATTATGGGATATGTACAATAGTGAAGAATACCTGTATGGTGCATTCAAAAATCAGCCAGACAAAGGCAGCTCAAAAGGAACCATTACGTGAAAACGTTCCAAAACTTCCAAATGCAGCCTTAGAAGGTAGCATCTACTATTTTTCGGACACACCCACCCGACGTGCATCGCTAGTGCATGTTCCTATCATGAATTACTGCTGCCATGGTTTCACCTGGCTAGTGTGATATGACCACACAAACTACCTAGCTAGCTATAAAGCATATGAAAACCATCCATTTTCACCACAAAAAATACTGAAGGGAAATTTCTTGGATATATAGTCTGCTCCAAAAGTATGGGAACAGCAAGGTCAATTCTTTTGTTTTTGCTACAGACTGAAGACATTTGAGTTTGGAATCAAAAGAAAAATATGAGACAATAGATCAGAATTTCAGCTTTCATTTGCTGATATGTACATCTAGAGGTGTTAAACAACTTAGAACATGGCACGTTTTGTTTGAACCCACCCATTCCATGTCTTCAGTGTATAGCAAAAACAATAAAAATTGGCCTTGCCGTTCCAATACTTTTGGAGGGGATAAGTACCGTCCGTGCAATTCATCATCATCTGGTAACAGAATGACAAAAAGTTTTCTTTTAGAGTCTGCTGACATCCATATATCCATATCGCTACAGTTCTATTTGGATCATCAAACACTTTAAAGCTGTAGCAGCATGCTGCATCTCACCAACTGCTTCAGGAGCTGCAACTAGGAATAAAAATCTGGTGTATATCAGGAAGTATATTTTAGGAAAGCGTTCTAAAGCTTAGTGGAGAAGTTTAAAAAAAAAAAAAAAAAAAGGGAGGCTTTATATTCTAGCATGTGACTTACACTCTTGTCCACATTATTTTCCTACTATTAAAATGAAGATAAAATTCTAATATAAACAGCTGCCCAATATGACATATAACAAGCATATCATGGTAAATTGCAGCACAATACATTTTTCTGATACTGTTGTGAAGAAAGGCACAGAAACTCAGAAAATATGAACTAATTTTTCCATCAAATATCTCAACATCTGTATTTAAGAACTTAATAAATGGATGGATATTCTGAGACGACTTTAAATCTGTTATCATTAGACATTTTATCTTTTTTTATACACACAGCATTGTGCCTTGAGGCTTATCAGAATAACTATCATTTTCCCCAAGTTGTTTTCTAAAATTTAAACCTTAAAATAAAACCTTATAATTCCATACCATTCGGGAATTTCAAGATCCATAAAAAAAGCTTGATTTTATCAAGTCCAGTTACTTAAAAGTGGTTCAAAAACTACATATATGCTAGGCACATTATAAATGAAGCAACTTTATACTCCTTGATGTTATGTACTGCACTAAACTGACCTTCTCATCTGAGGCCTGCGTTGTTCATATAGATGCATTTTCCTCGCATTTCTAATAGTATGAGGATAGCATCTAGTTTAAATCACTGAAGTATTACTGCTGAGGTCTGTATTAACCTGCACACAGCTCACTAAAGTCTGTTCAAGCTTGCTGAGCAAAGGAGATTCAGCAGACCAGCCTGTGTCTATTTATAGCACGGCTTCGTCGTATATTGGAACTTCCGCTTTCCATGCACAGAGAAATTTTACCTAGAATAAACAGAGACCACACACACAACACACACCCTGCATATGCCACACATTCCACTCACTCTTAGCATGCTTCTCATGAATGCACTCACTCATACATGTGCAACCACAGGTATTGCTAAATTGATCGTAATTATTGTCTAAACAGTTCAGTTTTCGGTTTTTGATCAGAGTTTGGAAAAACATGCGTTACTTATGTCGATGAAGGGTGTTTAGTGTGAAATGTCTACAGCAGTCCAGTAGTCGAGATGAGTGGACTTACAGTATAACGCTCAACAAATACAATGGGGGCTGTAGAATTCTCAAATCTGATTGGTTAGAAGGTGTTGATTAATGTTCTGTAACAGCAGACCTGACAGTACTACAGACTGCAAGGCAAATCACAGTTTATTTATCATACGCTTGTTCTGACATATTATTGTTTCTATAGTAACAGCTAATTCACAGGGTCTGTGACTGTGTATGGCGAACATTCCACATAAACTAAGATCAATAGTAAACATAAAAAAAAATGTGTTGTTACTTGTAACAAATAAAACATTAAAATTGTTGATACTCTGTAGCTTTCTGTAAGGAAACTTTTTCAGCACTTTTAAGTAAGATTTCCGACAAGGGAAAGTCTATGTAACATGAAAAAAAATGCGGCTTTTAGTCTTCAATTCAAGAGAGAAAGAAAGACAGGCTGGTGAGGGAACGAGTTTTTACAGTTACTATAACGTTAATGATAACAGTAACTAACTTGTATCATGGATGTTCCACAGCATTAAATGTAACTATAAATGGATAAAAGGTATGACTTGATGTTCTTTAATGAGTCGAAAAATTAAGTTTTTGCAAATTGCTGTGGTATAATACACTTCAGGAGGTGCTGCTGTAGGAAATCATAATCAACTTTGGGGTGGAAATAGAGACTCCGCTTCACATCAGGCCACATCACACCATCTTGTTTTTGATTAATTTCCTAGAAAAGCATGCCCCCAAATGTTTCTTAATAATACACTTATTCTACAATAATCGTCAAGTCCCCTGACATCTGCAAGATCACGTCATATGCCTAGTCTCTTTCACTTTGCATTACTATATGAGTCATAGCTCACTTCAGAAGAATATTGTGAAATTACTGGTGTTTCTTATGACCAACAATGACCAGGATATCACAAGTTAAAGTACATTTCTGGCTGTTACACTACTTTAGCCTGTCTCTGTGAATCCTGTGAATGTAACTTCATTTCAAGTGGAGGAAATACAAGTATTACAAAACAAGGGAACAAAATATTCCCTACTATAACTAGTAGATAACAGCAGAAAACACAGATAACACTTCCTGTGTCATTTAAATGTGCAGCACATTAAAGCCATCATGTGTTGCCTTGATTATGTGCTGTTGAACATGGAGGACAAGCCTTCTTACATCAGTTCTATCAAAAATATCCTATCTTGGATGTATCCTTGATATTAAGACACACAGAGTGATTAAAATCCTAATTCTGGGGACATTTTGCTTTTCCCCCCTAAATTCAAAACACACGATTTAACTAATTAGCTCTTTCTGAGCTACACAATGTTCTTTGCACTCTCCTCTCTCTCCCTTCCTTCTGTTCCCGCAGTGAAGAAAAAAAGGTAAGAAACCATTTTTAGCCCAACTGTATTTAAAAAAAAAAGAAGCTTTTCTGGGCAAAGTGTTGTCTCACTAACACATCTGTCTATATGTACTCTCTGATTGCAGATGTACTGACTGACCTGTAGCAGCGCTGCAGCCAAGTAAACAGCCATGAAAATGGGCGTCAAAGTTGTGTGGCCACTTTTCATTAGGTGAATAGTGTACAGAAAGATCAAGTGGCCCGGGATTACCAATAGAAGCAGCACTTGTGCCGACCTGTGATTGGCTCCTGGAAAAGAGAAAGAAATGCAGAAATGATCACACAATTAACCATACCATATACGTGCAATCCATAGGTAAAAGTTAATAGACTATATATGAATAATTGATGTACGGATCACTACAGGGCCACCACTGAGCTACATGAGCCTGTATATCTGCTTTTATTTACATGCTGAAAGTTCTCTTTTTCAGTCTTTGCACTGAGTTTCAGGCAAGCGCTCAGCCACCTCAGAGATATGTGAGGATTTACTCCTCTTCCTCCAGATGGTAATGGCAGCCTGGCAGTAGGCGCTGCACCCTGTGTGTGTGTCTGTGTGCTTGGACATCTGTACCCAGCATTTCTCTTCCCCCAGTCCTCCGAGCAAACTCGAGAAATGTGTGCTAAAAGCATAAGAGCTGCCAGCTCTAGGCCTCTGTGCTGGCTTTCACTTCCACTGTTTATATTACACAGAGCTGCACAAAATCTCAGGCTCTGTTAAATACACACTGTTCTGTGAGCCGTGCATGCAGTTAAGTTCTGTGTTTTATCCCTCTCTCTCTTTCATCTAACCTCTCCTAGTCCTTCACTGTCTGCTGCATAGAAAGCAGGAGGCTGAGCGGCAGTCTGCGCTTGGCTTTGTTTTCTGGAGCGCCTGCATGACTCATCGGTGCATTTACAAATAAAGGCAGCCAGAGAACATACACTACTAGAAAGCCAAGCAGGGATGCATCGTCCTTGTAGGCATTTATTTTGACCATCAGGTAGATATTTAAACACAAACTGCAGGATCTGCATGGAATGAGGTACAAATCCAAACTCAACATTTCAGATCATTACCATACCACAGGAAGCCAAAAGTCATCGATATTGCATCTTGTGTGTGTACTGTATCCTGCTAAGATCTGAACCACTCTCAAATGTGTCTCTGGTTAGCCAGATTACAATCTGATTGCGTTATCACACACAGGACGTATATCAGGTCAGTGTATCTGACCACCAACTTCCTGTGTTGTTCCTCATTTCCAGTTTTAATTCGAATCTGCCACAAATATGTGATAAGTTGGTGCAGGTCTGTGTGAGGTCTGTGTGAGGTTACCTGAGCCACAGAAGGTTCGGCAGGGATAGTAGCAGCCCTTGGCCTCGTCCGGTACCTCTCCCGGGGTGCTGTGGAAGTGCAAGTGTGTCGAGATGCGGCTAGACTGGATGGCCACAAGGTTTCCACCAATACCTGCACAGCAGACATATTAACTTTTTATCAGACTGAAAGAATTATCAGTCCTGAGACTGGCTAAAATAATACGATCCATTTATCACTTCCTGCTAGGAGTTACGGTTTTCATCTTTCCAGTCTTTCATCTTAATCTACACTCGTTTCATGCTCTCTCTATCGCTCACTCACTCTATTCATTTCTTACTTTTGACACAGGTAAGTAGAACTAAGTGCTGTCCATATACGCAGTAACACATTTTTACAACCAGCAGCCTTAATAAATAGGCATACAGACAGGATAAAGGAGAGCAGAAACGCACAACCTATAAAAGAAATTTGCCATCTTTTCCCAGTATATGACAATTAGCAGTGGGTAGATTTCAAACAAGCATTAGATATGCCACAAAGAATACAGTAGATAGAAAAATAAAAATTAGCCATAAAATGTACCCATTTACACCACAGAAGCTAAAGATATAGTGGATATAGTTTGAATTTGAGAATATAAATAATTATGCTAAAATATGTCACCAGGAATTAAGTCTTTGAGTCTTATGTTACTGACAAAAGAAAGGGCTTTGATGAACTAATTTCTTTTGACTTTACAAAAGGTACAACAGAAAGCTCACTATAGCCAAAATGCTTTGGATGACAGCAATGTCCCTAGAAAGGTAGTAAAAATTACAACTTGAGGAAGGACATTTCGTTTCAGACTAGGTGTCCCTGAAATGAACCATTCAAATTATAAATCACAATAATACTCCAATAATAATTCTGTCTTCGCTGACAGCACACTTGTACCTGTGCTTATGCCTGTGCTCGTGTCAGTACTAAGCTTGTGTCTGTTTGTGCTCTTGTCTGTGCTCTTGTCAGTGTCTGACTGAGCTTGTGTCTTAGCGTGTGTCAGTGTCTGACTGAGCTTGTGTCTTAGCGTGTGTCAGTGTCTGACTGAGCTTGTGTCTT
>CM075020.1:5355009-5366737 GCA_037576675.1 Pangasius sanitwongsei | reverse complement strand
AGCGTGTGTCAGTGTCTGACTGAGCGTGTGTCAGTGTCTGACTGAGCGTGTGTCAGTGTCTGACTGAGCGTGTGTCAGTGTCTGACTGAGCGTGTGTCTGTGCTTGTGTCAGTGTCTGACTGAGCTCGTGTCTGTGCTGGTGTCTGTCTGATCTTGTGCGTATGCTGGTGTCTGTCTGATCTTGTGTGTGTGCTTGTGTCAGCATCTGTCTTAGCTTGTGTTTGTGTCAGTGCTCATGTCAGTGTGTGTTTGGGCTCATGCCTGTGCTGGTGTCAGTGTCTGAATGAGCTTGTGTCTGTGCTTGTGTCAGTGCCTGACTGAGCTTATGTCTTTGCTGGTGTCTAATTTCTTTTGACTTTACAAAAGTACAATAGAAAGCACACTGTGGCTAAAATCCTTTGAATCACATTAATCTCCATAGAAAGGAAGTTAAAAATGTTAACTTGAAGAAGGACATTGTTAATTCATAGAAGGTGTCCCTGAAATTAACCACTCAAATGATAAAAATCACACTCCATTAATAATTTTCATCCTTGCTGATAGCACACTAATGCTGACTCAGCAAATCCTAGTGCTTAGAATAAAACAAAGTGAAAATGCCAATGTCACATGGTTTTCTGTAAGCAAACTGATGAGGATGAGACTCCCACAGTAAAGTCTACATAGGCTGATAATGGTTTATGCAAAGCTATAAGGCAGTAAATTACGCACAGCGCAGTTCCACAGATAATGACATACTGTCTTTGAAAGTGCATTATAGCAATGGATGATAGTTGGAGATATTATGGAACACAATGTGCATTTAGGTTTGATGAGGTTTTGCCAAGACACAGTACAGTCATATTAATACAACTGAAAGTTTAGGGAATTTTTTTTTAATCCATTTACAAAATATAAAGTATTCTATGAGGAAAAGGAGAGAAATGAAACAACTGGTATAAACCTAGCTTTAACTGTCAATCAATTGTTATTCAGTTACAATGGAATTAGAAAAGCACAAGCAAAATCTAACACTTCATACTGTTAGTTCATATATTTCTGTGGTTGATTCTGTAATTGCAGCTCTGTATCTAATTATATTAACGCACTTACATAGTAACGTGGCCAAGTTAAATTACTTTAGCACCCAATTTTTTTTTTTTTTAATCAAGTTCATCAGGTTTCCAGAAAACCAATACATGGACCTGGGCAAGCACATTTAAGCTTTCACTTGTCTGGTGAGTGAGATAATAGATTAATGATGTGTGCACCCACACAAAGTCCAGATAAACTAATACCAACAGCTTTTAACCCCCTTACAGCCCATACAGCAATCAAGAATATCACAAATACACATATACACTAATGTCAGCATCAAACAGTTCACCCACAAACCAGTGAGCATCTGATATATGATTTGTTCACTTTTCTGGCAACGAGCTTCCGAATCTTAAAGGCTGCAATCTGACTGGATCTCTGCACTTCTGGTTTCCAGTGGGAAAACTTTTAAACTTCGTGACACAGTGAGCTTTCAGGGCTGCAGGTCTGTAAAGCGCTCAGATCTCAACCTCTTTCTGCAGAAGTAGGTGGATCTTGATCTAATGACAAAATGTACCAGACTCTCTAATGAATGCTAGATGTCTTGCTTTGTGTGATTATATATACCCACACACACAGCTGTGTGACAGTTAATCATGGCAGCACCACACCAGAGGCATATAATGTGGATCAGTGTGTTAAGTCTGGTGAGCCAGATCACAGTGTGTCTAGATACTGAGACACCTAAACGTCCCTGTATGCACACAAACACACACATATTCAGCCCTTCAATATTAGTTTGGGCAAGGATCAGGCTGGTTTAACACTTCACATTAGTGTGTTTTAATTAAAATCTTATCGCTTCCTACTGAGATGCCACATTAACGAGAGACAGAAGTCGTCATGGCTGTGCTTAACATATGCACTACACATCCAAAACAAACTTACCATAAAGCTTTTGCTCAACCATTTCTGGTCCTCTGCCATTTTCTCTAAACAGCAGCATTCAGTCATCTAAATCATAAAAGTGGCTAGCTCTGCTAAAAATAAGACTTCTTGAAATCTACAGATATTACCAGTATTTAATATTCGACACGAAGATCCTAATTACCATTTATAATGCAATTTATGGAGTGCAGACTGAACAAAGCCCTTTACAGAACATTTTTCACTTTCATAACCTAAACTGACAGATTATAAATTGAAACAGAAGCCCCACTAGCATCAGTGTTGAAATCCTGCCTGTAGGCGAAGATGTTCAAAATGAGTTGAAAATCAAAAGTTAAAATCCAACATATTTGGGAATTTGACTTCAAGGCTTGAGCTGGGTTCCAAAGTGAGCTGGTCTTACCGTTTATGACAGGAGTGTAGACCACAATGCCAGCCAAGTTGGGGTCTGACACAGTTTTATCCAGGATCAGACCGCCAATACTGAGAGGAAAAAAAACAACAACCAAACATTAGGAATTTTGATCTGCTGGTCGATGTATAAATATGGGCAAATTGTCAAGTTAGGAGATTATGCATGTAAGTGTGTGTAAGAGACCTGCTGATGACCATGGCGGTGATGACAGGCTCCCAGCCGGAGTAGAGGAGCTGTCGGCTCGCCGGGTGTTTGGATGAGACGATCATCCACACCGGAGTCAGAGACATGAAGAAGGCACACACAAGAGACGATACGTACGGGTGAGAGTCTGAAAGAGATATAAAGAGAGAGTCAACACTAATACCAGCACACACAGTGAGTTTTTAAATGGCGATAAAAAAAGAAAAATAGCTTACTGATGCGTTGAAAACACACTGGCTCTTATACACACAGCAAATCTCATCATAAAATGAATGTTTGCAAATTCCAACAACAGTTCCTTATTCGTCAATGTCTAAATTTATAAAAACAAAATCTAACATCCGTTCAATCTGAAGGCTTATGCTCTATAAATTTATACAAAGTTGCTTAAACCTAATTTAAAATAAATACCAAAAAAATCCTTTCAGCATTCTCGGAGACAAGCACCTCAAACTAAGCTTCACAGATTTTCTTCCCCTCTTGATTTACTCTTTTTCTCAGATCTTGGATAACTGTTGTTTGATTAATGCTTTTTGTATTGACTCACTGTCACAACACCTGCGTAAATTAGGGTTTTATGTAAATTAGATGTATATGAGAGTAAATTAGGATACGCATATGCCTATGATGTGTATGCACCACGAGTGGGTGGGAGCTCGCACATTTCCATGCAAATCATTTCTGGTTTCTTGAATCAGATGAACATTTGTTCGTACGTCATTCGTGGAGCTCAAATCTGCACTCTTATTTATGCAACTTTAATGAATAAGGGCCACTGTTCCAAAAACTACAGAGATGATTTTAATGCGCACTAACCGCCTCAAACTTAGCTTTCCATCTTAATCACTGCTCAACAAATCTGCATAGATGCACACAAGCCTACTCCTTAAAAGGGAGTGTTTGAGTTTGTGAGACTATATTTAGTGTGAGCAGGCTCGACTGGGCCTCGGCCCGGGCTCATGATGGCATGAGCGGCTGTTTGCTGGCTGGCACTGCAGCTGGGTTTTGGCACAGAGTGGCACGGGCTGTTCACCTCACTTTACCTCTCAGACAGCGGCTGAGAAAGAGGCAAAGGAAATAACAAAAAAAAAAAGGAAGAAGCTGTGTTGCTGAGTCACTAATTTAACAGAAGAAACCAAAACATTTAAGACAGTCTGTGCGAGATGGGGTGTGTGGGAGTTGCAAGGACATCTGCCTTTGGTTTGGGTGTGTCAGCAGGTGGAAAGTGTGTGTGTGTGTGTGTGTGTGTTACTTGAGGCATATCTTTGAATTCAAACAGAAACATTATTTGTATTATTTCTTTATATATTAAAAGAGCATTACAGGGTTCCCCGTCTAAGAGATAATATTTCGTGTCCTTTGTTTAAGTGCAATCTGTGTTGTGTCATCACACACATTTACAGAAAAACTGTCAGTCAATTGTCAGTTGGGTTGATTCAATGGAATTAGGAGCTAGGAAGCAAATCAAATAAGAAAAAACTATAAGACATAATGATTAAAAACTAACTGAGAAGAAATACAAAAACTGTTCATGTTCAAAAAAGAGAGGAAAGTTAATTGAAATGTTTGTTTTACTCTTGTTTTACCATTGAGTGTTCTTTAGCAACAACTGAAAACGGAGTGCTTCAGGGTGGGAGGGACTACCTTACTCTCTCCTGTCAATTCTAGTGACACCAGCCAATTGTGAGGGTCCGTGAGCTCATGTATGAGGAAGAGGGTAGATATTGCTTCCCTTGGAGTACACTGCCCTGTGGTGCAACATGAGCAGTTTGAAAAGATACGGTACACTGGCTGTCTCGTGTGACAGGGGAATAATGACGACGCTGGAAGGAATTAAGAAAGAGGAAGGAAGGAAGGAAGCAAGCAGGTAAGTAACACAAGAAGGAAGGAAGGAAGGAAGGAAGGAAGAAGGTAAGGACATAGATAAGTAATAAATTAAGTAAGGAAGGAAAGAATGAAGTATAGTAAGTAAGTAGGTAATGAAATAGGTGAAGTAAGGAAGCAAGTAAGGAAGAACAGAAGTAAGGAAGGAAAGAAGGATGTAGGCAAGGAAGTAAGAAAGTAGGTAAGGAAGAACGGAAGTAAGTAGAGAAGTAAGGAAGTAAGAATGTAGGTACGTAATAAAGAAACTAAGGAAGGAAGGAAGTAAAGTAAGCAACGATGGAAGGATGGAAGGAAGTCCAAGTGCAGAGATCCAGGAAGAAAAATGCAATGAATAAGGAATTTAGAGATTTAAATAAAGAACTCCGAATAAGAAGAATAACAGTGATCATGAATTTATAAATATTAGAAGCATATTCTGTATTAGAGGAATTGGCAATCCAGACAAATGATCTGAGGTATAAGTTTTCTCCACATAAAACAACAGGTTGAGTAAGTATCAGAGATTATATTAAAGAAATGTTATTTTGACTTGCATGAAAGTCATGTTATAATCAGCAAATGAAAACACTAACATCCTGTCGCATCACTAGCAGAAGCATTTCCCTCAACGTCTTCCCACAGCACACATACAACACCAAGTCACATGATCAGCGCCATTAAATAAAGCACCCAGACCGTGAAGAATTTCTATACGCAACTCAGCTCAAGTCACTGAGTATGTGTTTGTGAGAATGAGAATGAATCAGTCATTCATGTCTGACCATAGTCCAGGGGTCTGACAGGGAGAGATGGGAAAGGTATGAACTCTGCTACAGAAGTGCTATTGTGCAGCATTCTCTCCTCCCAGCCCAGGTCGCCTCATTAGCAGCACGTTCCTAACGTAAAACATGTCAGCTCCTCAACTTTACACACTATATATCTCCTCACACCTGTGCTCTGGCAGTCATACACCAAACGTTCTCCTAAAGCACAGATAATCTAACACACATGTTACATATGAATGCTATATTAAATTTCAGTGCAAATACTTGAACCTGTAAACCAGAGACAGTGCACACTGTTAGAGCAGATCAGAACCCTGAGCATTCAGCATTCCTATTACTCTACCGCCCTCTTGTGGTGCTCACTAAACATACATGCAAGTGCCCTATTGATTTCTTTTCATCTAACCTTCTGTTCCTTCTCTCCATCCCTCACGCTCTCTATCTTTGTCTCTCTCTTTGTCTGTCTCTCTGTCTAACTGTCTCTCTGTTTGTCTCTCTTTGTCTGTCCCTCTCTGACTGACTGTTTCTCTCTCTGTCTCCCTTCCTCTGTCTCTCTCTTTTTGTCTGTCTGTGTCTTTCTCTCTCTTTTTGGCTGTCTGTCTCTCCCGTCATCGGTCTCTTTGTCTCTGTCTCTCTGCGTGTCTGTTTCTCTTGTTTGTCTCTCTTCATCTCCCTCTCTGTCTGTCAGTCTCATTTATTTTGCCTGTCTCTCTTCATCTGTCTCTGTCTCTCTCTGCTGGTTTGTCTCTCTTTATTTGTCTCTTTCTCTGTTGTCTTTCTGTCTAGTTGTTCTAGCTGCCTGTCTCTCACACTCTCTCACACTCTCTCACACTCTCTCACACTCTCTCACACTCTCTCACACTCTCTCACACTCTCTCACCCAGGCAGTTATAGAGCCCCTGACTGATCCAGGCCAGGATGGCTAGAGTAATGAGGTCACCGAAGCTGGCTGCGATTGGCGTGGCAACATTGTCAGGATTGATGCCTGTCTTCTTAGAGCCCACGATCACGCCCACCATGATGATACCTGTCACAGAAAAACAGAGAAAAAGCTCTCACTACATGTGACCCAGTCTGTTTCTTCCAGCAAATAAACATTTTTCGTTCATCAACCTCAGGGCCTGCTGTACTGACTCGGCACACTGCCTTGTTTTATTTGGCCAATGTGGACTTACAAAAATAAAACAGAACCTACGAATACAATACTGAGATTGTTCAAGAGCTCTGATTGTTTATGCAACCTATGATTGCACTCTAGAGAACCTGTGCACTTCTAGTACTAAACTGCATTAATTTGTAATATTAAATCATGTGTTTTAAGTATAGCGTCTTGTAGCAATCAAAACAGTGCATGCTAGGCATTCTTTAGTTTAAGAACCAAAAGTGTCAGAACCCTAAGCTACACTGACGTACTTAGCTATAAGTTTGCTGGTTTGGTCCAACATGAAAGCACAGTCACACAAAAGCGCACCAACGGCAAAGAGATAATGACTGTTTAGTGGTTTGCGGATGGCGACGCCGGCTGGTGTGGTGATATATCATCAACACACTCTTACTCGAGATCAGTGGTTTGAAAACCATTCACTAGACAATGTTCCTTTTCAGATGCTGTTTTACCTCAATCTGAAATAAAAAAAAGTGGCATTATATTTGTCAATGTGTCAAGGTCATTTATCTCAGTGCTGATATTAGTGCCAGGCACTATTTTTCCCCCAGTGTCATGATAAATGTTACATAAGGGACATGGTGCAGCCTGACACAAAGATTAGTAGATTTGCCTTGCAGTCAAAACTACTGGCAGAGCTGCTGTTATAGAAAAATTAATCAACACCTTCTGACCAATCAAATTCAAGAATTCAACATTGGTTAGCGCATATAGCAGATAGGACTTCAACTTATGGCAAGCTATAAATTCCAAAGTAGAAATGCGCTCGTTCCACAAAGAAACAAAGTCTGATTTGGCACAAAGAGATCTTGCTGCTTGTCCTGTGCTCTATTCAAATATTCAACTAGTAATTTTGATTGAAATGTCACCTCTATTTAGGAGCTATGTCCTAGCTATCAGGTTTCATTCAGTTTTATACTGAAGTGAAAGCTTTCCTTCACAGATTATTATCTGTGCAACTTTAAAGTTACAGTCAGCAGTTTTGATGCAAGTGATCTAACATCAAGAGATCAAGAGGTTAAATCTCAATGATGCCACAGCTATCCATGGGTGGGAGCCAAAGAAGCAAAATTAGCTGTGCTCTCTGGGTGGGAGGAATGGCATACTCTCTCTCCTGTCAATCACAATGACACTAGCCAATTGTTGGCATCTGTGAGCTCATGTATGCGAAAGAGGGCAGACAGCTCTTTCATCTGTGTTGCAGCATGAACAGAAGTTTAAAAAGATGCGATTGGCCGGCTTCACGTGTCTTGGAGGAAGCATGTGTTAGCCTTCAGCCTACCCAGGTGGTAGCTGTTGTATGATGTTGTAGGTGGGAGAGTTGGCTGGTGCGTGAGAATTGGCAGGTGACCCAAAAAAAACAAAAGCAATCACAGTTGTCATGACAAGTTGATGGTGGCCAAAATCATTTGCTCTTTCTCTTGCTCACAGAGCCTGGAGTTTTTCCTATGACTTTCTTCTCTGACTCTTTACTGAAGCTGCTCTTTACTTTACTTTACTGAAGCTGATGTGAGGAGAAGTTACAAAAGGAGTTCTGATTTCAAATGCTGCTCCTTTAATAAAAGCACTACAAGGAAACAGAACTGTAGCCATTTGGAAATTATTAATTCAGTCCATTTAAATGATCCTGGCAGTACTCCACTGAGACATACCTTGCAGCAGGGAGGCGATGAAGGCCGTGGCCACACTGCTGGAGCAGAGTAGCACAGCGTGACTCATCTGAAACTTTCCTTCAGGGATCCAGCCAAGAATAATAGCTGCCACTGCTGCCAGAAACCCCACCACTGTAGCCTGGACCTGAAGACACAGGAATGGTCATGAAGACAATCAGACATCCCCAAGCTGCATTTAATCATTAAGAGATGAGCGCCAAAATTTTCACACCTTTCCGAAAAAAAGAAGACAAATATGTAATTTATAGCAACAGGACTTTTTATAAGTTAGGTTTCACAGATATCTCTTCATTATCCCAAGTAGCAAAAATGTTCAGCATATGAATGTTAAGATATTAATAGTGCAAGTATCAAAATGATCTCAGTTCCAAAGTTTGTATCTCATTTATGAATGTGATCTAAATGTTCTCTTATAACTTGTTTGTCTGCCCTTTGCCTTTATAACCGACTAACTCTTTTGTAGCTTCTAAGCAGCTTTTGGATAATCTCAACTCTAATTCTTGAGAACATTTAAAAAATAACTTATTAGTTAGATTGAAGTGTCATGCAATGTAACTATGGAAAATCTTTCACCTAAGCTTGCACTAATGAGCGATGGCCAAATTGCAGATCCAAACCTGAGTCACCGGTTCTAGTGTTTTCAGTAAGTTATAAAACAATGTGCAATATAAATATAAAATCAATCTAAAATCAGTAGTTTAGTCTTACTTGTTTTAGTGCCAAGTTGCCGATGATGAGGTTCCACTTCTCTATGGGTGAGTCCATTTTTCCAACGTTCACCTGAGGAGGCAGCAGAGAAAACATGGGCAAAAGAACATACTCCACCTTTTCAAATACACTCTCACTTCATTTAATCCCTGATTGTATGTGCAAAAATAATTCTCAGTACACAGCATCAGTGGCAAAACGGGCAGATCTATTTTTCTGCCTAATAGCAATTGCACCTCAATCACTTTCTCTTTTTTGATTTTTCCTGATACAGTACACAGTTCATCCAAATGTTACATTTTTGCTGACATTTATGTTTTAATTTCAGTTAACTGAATCAGATTTTTCATTAAATAGAAATTAGAAAAGAAACTGCAATGGAATGCATTTTAATATAACCTGTGTAGTGCTGCTCTCACAAACTTGAGCACAAAGTGCAAGCGTAATTATCTTAGCCAACAGGCCAGAATCAACACAGTCAAAAATGGGGAAAGGGTCAAAAAGATCAATAGTACAGACATCGGATGTCAGTGTGGCTGAAATCTGGAAATCAGCCAAAATGATGAAAAATCGGATTTGTCTTTTTCTGCCAAAATTATACTTTGACATCTCCACTTTAAGAAAACATATATATTTTACCAAAGTGACATGGAGATATTTTTATTTGGGTTACTTTCTAACCTTGTGATTTTCTCACACAGTAAGACTTTGATCAAGCTGTTGGATATTTATGTGATATGGATATAGCTCTAATCACTTCAGTTTGTACTCAAGATACCGACTGTCAAAATGTTCGCGATGCCTCTGCACCGTCACAATGTCATCTCAGAGAAGTGCGCTTGTGCAGCAGTCTAAGCTTCAAAATGTTTAAATGACCTAATAAAAACGTTTTAATAAAAAGAAATTAAATCAACAGGACAGAAGTGAGTGAATTAATCAGCGATGATTTCCCCACCGATGTTAGCATGAAGAGGCGACGATGAGGCTTGTGTTTAAACACCATGAGAGACCTCAGGTGATAAGACAGAGGCTGATGTGGATGATGCCGATAATCCAGGTGAGATCTCATTTCCCATTCCCATAAATTTATAATTTTTAAAAAACTTTTTCAGTAATGTTTTTCCATAAGTAGATTCAGTTAGAAACGTAGAGGTAGGGAGGGCATCTTTCAGTGGGAATGAAACAAAATCATTCTTTTATTGGGGAAAAAAAAAACCCCAATCTTTAAAATGCTACAACTTTACCAGTAACTGAAATATTTAAAAAAAAAAAAAAAAGAACTATATTTGACTAATTCAGAATTAATTTGACCACGTAAAGGGATGTGAGAATAAACAAAAATAAAGTGCTAAAAAGCAAGAAGAGAAGGAACAGAGGGCAACATTTAGACTACATCAGGGCTACATGCAGACTGTAGCAGTGTTGTGTAAATACACAAGTGTGTGTGAGAAAACCGGCTTTGGAACTAGGAATAGATGTTTGCCCAAAACCCTGAGTATGTACCAGGAGGGCTGAGCAGGGAAAAAAAGCAGATCATTCATCTGCCTATTACATAATGATCAGACCACAAACTTTGTCATTGTGTGCTCATAAAAAAAAAGAAAAGAAAACAAATAAAGCCCCAGGCTAACTCTGTAAAAGAAAGAGTAGTAGGGCTGTGACTGTGGCAGCTGTGTGAGGAGAAAACAGAAGGCCAGAGCTTCTCCACTGCAATGACTGTTTGCGGTCTCACCTCGAGTGTGAACGACAGATTCAGCAGGGGAACACTAGCTATTTCACACACTGATGGTGACCCACCCTGACACTCCGAGCTGCTGCTGCTGCAGATGGAGGCGGAGGTACGAAAAAAAAAAAAAGAAGCCTGCAGAAGTGCTGTATCAGCAAATTCCAGATCCGAGATACAAGTCTATAGAAATAGCCAGAATTTATGTAATCAGACTATGTGGATGGACAGATGCCAAATTATGCCTCCTTTCTCAGAGTGGACCTGCAAATACGCATGAGCCCTATTCAAACAATTAGTTTCACATGAGACAGTCTGTCTTTCTACAGACTGTGTGTCCCTGTGTCCGGAAAAAAAAAACAATACCACTTTATATATAATCGCTTGCAAATTGTTATTTTCATAACTATGGAAGCACACCCAGAAGCCTTCTTCTGAATCATCTCACAGACAAACCAAGCTGAAATCTGTTGTTGTTTAAAAAGGAAAACTAGAAAATACAGATACATTTACAGCACACAGAGAAGCAAACTTTTCAGTGGCTGTAGATGAGCTGCATCGGTGAGCCACACATATACATATCAATCTCAGTAACTAGCAGGCAAAAGCGATTCATTTAAAGTATTTACTATTTTGAAATTTAAGTCCCTTCCTCCTAATTAATGAATGCTTTCAATGAATATTGCATATAGATTTGTACAGAACTTACACAGACTTTAAATCTCATGAGAGATCTCCATTAGATCAGTCATTCTGGGAACATACATATGTTTGGTAAACTTCTCATGCCCCAATAGGGGTCTGTAAAGAAAGGACACACCCAATTTAAAACCTGTTTATGGTGTGTGAGCGTCTAAGGATGCATTATTGGCTTTGGCTGCACCGGGTGCTAAATGAACACCTGCGACGTCAGGGATGTAATAAAAGACTAGGACTAAAACTAGCAACAGCCTCCACACAGCCATTTGTCCTTAAATATGCACTCAGACAAGAACCAACATGGCCAGCGTACTCAGCAGCACCACTGACTCTCTATGACGATGATCGCATTAGTGCTGCACAAATTGGACACAAAACACAATACTGTAACATGTACTCAACATACACGCTGCCCGGCCAAAACAAAAAAAGTCGCTGTTTAGATTTTAAAAGGCAAATACATAAGAGTCTATGAATGGATCATTATTAGAGTGATTATAATGTTTCTAGCATGTTATATGTTTGGCA
>CM075020.1:5323799-5354909 GCA_037576675.1 Pangasius sanitwongsei | reverse complement strand
GACCTTAACCTCAGTGAAAGTCTTTGGGACGTGCTGGAGGAGACTTTACAGAGTGCTCACCTCTTTCATTGTCAGTAGATCTTGTCAAGATCTTGACCAAAAATTGATGCACCTCTTGATGGAAATAACATCACAACGTTTACTTCCATCAAGCGGTGCATCAGTTTTTGGTCATTTGCCTATTAAAATCTAAACAGCGACTTTTTTTTTGGCCGGGCAGTGTATATGTATACATATACATACATACACACATCACTAGATTTGATGACTTCTCAAATCTCGAATCTGGTCAGAAAGTGTGGATTAATTTTCTATAACAGCAGCTCTGAGCATAGTGCCAGCTGCAAGTCACTCCCTTGGTTATCAGTGAATGTATATAAATGTGCTCATTCTTATACATTATCATTTCTATAGTAACAGCTTACATAGAGACTTCTATCCACATACAGAAATGTGTAATTGTTGATATGGTGAAAGTTTCTGTAAGGAGCAATTTTGGAAGGGTACAAAGTGTCATTCATTAATAAATAAATAAAAATGTACTTGGCAAATTGCTGTGACATACAAGGAATAAATGACTTCAGGACGTGCAGTTATAGGAAAATAATCAACTTTGGGGTGGTAACAGTATCTCCACTTCGCATCAGCCACATCACACCACCACACCCAACTGTTTCATATTGCTACACACAGCGATTGTGACATGCCTTGCAATGAACGATGCTAGTGAACGCATGATGTGTCACAGATAAACTCTGACAATAATCAACTGGTGTATATCAGATCATGCCAATGCCTTGATATGGCTCTTGCTGTGTAAGAAAAAAAGAAACCACTGTCACCATTCTGTGAAGGACAAAGATCAGATACCAGTGCATAAAGTAACTGAACTGCCTGATGAAGAAAAAAACAAACAAACAAACAAAAAAACAAGAGATAGACACTGACCGCTGTGGAGAGTCTGGAGGCTAGCGTCATTTCCAGGTTTCCTTTCAGACCCAGGAGAGCAGGGACCAGGATGAAGATCTCTGTGACGTATTTGAACGCATCCCAATGCTGCATAAAAGACAGAGAGAGAGAGAGAGAGAGAGAGAGAGACAGAGAGAAACAGACAGAGAGGGAGGGAGAGAGAGAGAAACAGACAGAGACAGAGAGGGAGGGAGATGCATTAAATGCAAACAAATGAGCAAATTAATATTTATGTAACAGTTTTCCACCACTGGAAAAGTTTTCAAGATGAAGTATTCGTTTGTGCAGTTTCTGGTTTCTAGGGGTTTTATTTGGTCTTATTAACCATGAAAGAGGAAGAAAAGGCTAGTGAGGTACTTTTTTTTTTTAACAGCATGTATGACCTAAGTGAAAACAGGGACTAATTTCTTTAAACTGGAAAAAAAAGAGAAGAACAAAAAGGACATCATTCTTTAATAAATAAAAGTATAAAATCTTCAGCTGTGTTATAGGTTAAGAGCAATTTCAAGACGTGCTGTTATTGGAAAATAACCAACCTGTGGGTGGTTGCAGTAACTCAGTTTTGTACTGGGCATCACACCACACTGTCAGTGATTATTTTCCTATATAAAAGCACACCCCATTGTGTTTCATTCCTTATAAATAATAGACCAGACACATTAATATCCACTATATTACATTCAGATGATCAGCTGTATTTATATAGACCATTTAGCTTTGTATGGGATAAAATTGCACATAAAAGGCACACACTACGGCTATAATCGAGTGATGTTCTTTTACCCGTGCGCTTATCTTGTTTTGACTTCGTGTACTAGGGTGTTGTGTTTCTGGTTTCAGACTTCAGGCACCACTTTGTAAGCAAATTTGTTACAGTTTGTTCAGAATTATGATATGGGAGTGAGGTCAGTTTGCACCCAGCAGACATGTGAGCACTTGCTGTGGGATTGAGATTGGGATGAGATTGCTGTCTGTGTGGTTACATATTTCTGCTTTGATATTCTGGATAATTTCACTTTGTGTGTTTCAAAAGTCTGATTTTATGTTCAAAAATGTTCTCAGAGTAATGCAGTGACTTGGCTTTAAAAGTAATAATATAATTTACAACTTCTGTTGGGTGTCTTTTCAGTATTAGTTATAGTGATAGTGGGAAAAAAAAAACATCGATGAAACTGAAACTAAATGTCTTGTGGCATGAAATACATCTCTTTTTTCCCCCCATATAGTCCTAAGGTTATGCAAACTTTTGCATTCAACAATAACCAAAAAAAAAAGTTTTCTCCCAGTAAAAAAACTAAACAAAACAGAATATCTGTCTGTTTGCATTACTGCCACTAGTGATACCGTTATCTTTACAGTGAAGAATCCTAGTGCAGGTGCACACTGTACAGCCCCCTCCTCTCACTTATTCACTTCTCTGTCTTTCCCTATTTCTTTTTGTCTCACATTTTTTCTCCATTATTCTCTTTTTTCCATCCTCTCTTTCTGCCTTTCACACGTGCTCATTCTCTTTCTTTTTTCTACTGTTTATTTATCCTTTGCCACACCTCTCCTTCTTTTCTTATGTCTCCTATTTCTCTTCCTTCCTTTGTTTTCAGCTCTTTGCAAACACTGTGGATTTGCATCAAGAAATGCAAATCTAGCTGCTGTAACAAACAGCTGAAATGGGAATTTAAAAATAAACTATAAATAAACAGTGCTGAATATACTTAGATACCATGTAATTAATTTCTCAATTCCTTGTTAAAGTAGATGTTATTCAACTAAAGGCACTTTTTAAATACTGATGATCATACGTAATGATGAAGGACGAGACTCACCTGCACTATGTCTAACACCATGCCAGCTGACACGGTGCCAAAGCCGGCCAGCAGGAACGGCACCAGAATCTGCAGAGCCATGGCCAGTGGTGACTCCTTGGGCAGATTTTGTGTGGCCGGTTTCTGGCCTTCTTCTTCGCTTTCCTCTTCCTCATCTACCTCCTCTCCCGAGAGCCTGCTCTCAGGTAGCATGGGCTCTGTCTCGCTGTATCGGCCATCTCCAGAACGCTCTGACAGGCGACGGCCTTCACGGTGAAAGCCGTTCTGCTGCGTCTCCGGCTTGGGTGAGTTCAATTCCACCATGGCCAGTCGCTCTTCTTGCAGCGCGGTGTAACCCGGAGGAACCATGGTGTGCAGCAGAGAAGACATGGGTTTCAGAGAGAGAGAGCCCCAGCGGCTTCCTCCGCCACCACCGCTACCACCACTGCTGCTCACAAGCAGGTTAGGACGCAGGGAGGTGAACAAAGCACCACCTACGGTGCGGAGGCTCATACTGCAGCCAGGGGCTGGGCTGGCTCATGGCCCTCCGGACTGGAATGGAGGAAACGATGGGATCAGGAACACTGCTGCATGATGCCCATAGTCTTCAATCAAACACTGAATCTGACCTGGAACAAGAGGAAGAAAACCTCACAGCATAATCTTAGAAATCTGACACAATATATACAGAGTGTATAATAATAATAAGGAAGGACACAAAGCCAGTTATTGAGCAAGACTATACATCACATGGATGAGGGATGACTCCTAAAGACCAGTAGCACACATAAACACTAATCAAAGTACCTGCCACTTAGTCCTGCGTCTATCCAGCAGATTTAGGATTGCTTTAACTATTCCCTGTTCTGAAAAGCAGAAATGTTCAAAATTCTCATAAAAGAAACAAACAAAGAAGATTTGCACCTTAATCTGTATTCTCCGTATTCTCATACCTAAAAAGATTATGCTGTCTTTCACCTATACACATTTGATATTTTAGCAAAGTTTGTATCACATCCTGTGGAAAAGCGTTCTCATGCTTTTTCTCAGTTATGAAAACACTCTGGGAGGAGCGCTCACTCTTTTGTATCATCTCCTGACCAACCGCAAACTAAAACAAAGTACCGGTGTTCAAAAACTAAACAATAATAATGCAGGGGATTTTTTTTAAGGAGCTTGTCACAGGACCAACGCCTCTGATTGCTTTAGGGAAGTTATTGTGTTCATAGCATAAATACAGCCTGTCCTATATAAATATGACATGGGCATGCTGCCTACTCATTACCGCCCTATGACAAGAAAACAATAAAGATGTTCGGTGTTATCGTAATGTGGTCTGAAATTCATTTTCAGTAAGTGCTTTATTCTTATCAGGGCCGTGGTGGATCCAGGGCTTATTCCGGGAACAGCGGGTGTGAGGCTTGAATACACTCTGGATGGGACTCCATCTCAGGGCACCGAGCACACATACACTATAGGCCCAATGGTTTGTGGAGACCTGACCATCACACCCATATGTGCTTTTTAAACATCCCTTTACAGATTTATTCCCCCTTCGCTGTTATAATAACCTCCACTCTTCTGGGAAGGCTTTCCACTAGATTTTGGAGAGTGGCTGAAAGGATTTGTCCATTCAGCCACAAGAGCATTAGTGAGGTCAGGAACTGACGGCACGTGAGGAGGCCTGGGGTTCAGTATGCGTTCCGGTTCATCTCAAAAGGGTTCAGTCCTTTCACTCTTTTCAGTCTCGGCAAACCACGTCTTCATGGAGCTTGCTTTGTACACAGTGGCACTGTCATGCTGGAACAGGTTTCAGCTAGTCCCCTCTGTCCCAGTGAAGGGAAACTGTAATGCTACAGCACACAGTGACATTCTATACAATAGTGTGCTTTGTTGAAGAACCACAAATGGGTGTGACGGTCAGGCGTCCAACATTCTTTTGAACATATAGTGTACATTAGAGACTAGAGACTATTTAGATTCACTAATGCACCTACTGGTATGTTAGGAGGTTGGAGGAAACCAGAGATCCCAGAGGAAAACATGCGAACAAACAGTAATCCGAGCTCAGGATCAAACCTGGGACGCTAAACCACGGCACTAACTTTAATCCTACACTAAAAGACACTCTGATATGCAATGACAGATCAGTGCAAAAAAAACAAAACAAGGGATAAACCAAGAGCGCAAGGAATAATTCTGGTCCCTCTGACAAGTTAACGCACTGGGACCTGGTCCAAATCTGGACAGTTGTCATTCCTGATAGTCCCTTTGTGCTCTTTGGGACTCCTGGTCTACTCAGGGTCCCTGAACTTAATCTCACCTTCAATTCAAAGATATTTATTACAAACAAGCGAGGAAACCTGGCGAAGAAGCTACATCCTAAACCGCATACTACACTTCTATAGAGTGCTAATATAAGGCGTCAGTGCGACACTTTTCTGCACTATTTAGTGCTCTAGTTTGCGGATTGGGACGTCAAACCTGCTGAACTGCACTGGTGAGACGCTGGAGATGCCATGTGAAGGCGACGATGCTGTATTCGCGCTTGACAAGACAACTACACACAGCAAACCGGAAGTGCTTGTCTGTAGCTGTAAATCAGCAAAAATGTATTTCTAACCGTCAAATTCCGACGTGAGACGAAACTAAAAAGTAAACACTAGTAAACACCAGTCAGTTAAGCTAGCATGCAGGCTTAGCCAAAAATAAAGCAGTAAATAAACACCTCAGCTCGCTTTTATTCACCTTTAGCACCTGATATGACAGGTTAAACTGGTCATAAATAAATAAATAATAATATATAAAATGTTCATTATGATTACAAACCTGTGTAAGGTGAAATGTTCCTCGGTGAAGATGAAGCTTTTCTGATGTTGGACTTTCCAGTTCTGTGATGTGGCGTCATCGCAGAGGGGAGGCGAAACCTGCCATACTCAGATAAAATATAATAAAAGTCACTCGAGGTTATTTTAAAAAACTCTTTTTTTTATATTAATTTTTTTAAATGGTACAAAACATGGTGGTTACTTTGATAATGTGCTCAGTTTTCCTAATATTGCAGTGTTGTCTCACTCATACTAAGAGTCATCCAGTGTTATTATCCAGTGGAAAATCGGGTTTTTTTTATTCTTTTTTTTTTTTTTTTTTTTTTTTTTTTTTAAATAAACAGAAGTGGATTTCACACGATTTCATGTTTTGTATATTAATAACGAGTTTCAAATCAACAGTTAAATTTTTTATGTAGGCAACAATAGGCAAAAGACCATGTGTTTCTGCTGTCTGAGAAATCAGCAGCAAATCCCCATTTAAACTAAAACTCTTGCTCTCTTCTTAATTTCTGATCATCTAAAATGATATCAGCAAATATAAATTTTTAGCTACCTAAAATCTGTGTTGGTGCTAGAATTTTCCTTTGAGTCTGGCCCTAGTTTTAGTTTTAGCAAGATGGCAAAGCTTTCCTTCTGTATATAATAATAAGGATTTGGTCATTTTGAGATATTTGTGTAAGGAATAAAATACTTGGGGGTGTCCTGTTACGGGAAAGTAATCAACAACAGGTTGGTGTGATGTGGTCTGACACAAAGCAGAGTTACTCTTACCATCCCAAAGTTGATTATTTTCCAATAACAGCAAATTTTTAGTGTTTTATTCCTCTTATACCACAGAAATTTGTTAACATTTTTTTTATTAGACAAGAATACATTGTACTTATTATTTATAATTAGCATTTATACTATAGTAATTTATAGTTACATTTAATGTTGTGGAACATTCATGAAATAAGTTAGTTCCTGCTATCGCTCACGTTATAGCAGCAGTTCTCTCACCCGCCTCTCCTTTTTTCTCTTTCTTGAATTAGACAAAAAAATAAATTCAACTTGTCAAGTTACAGAGAAGCCGGGAAGAGTAAACTCCTCTGTCCTGAAGACTTTCCTGTGGTGAAAAAACCTAAAGTTACAGCTTTACCTCTGACTGTTACAAAGTGCTGACACTGGAGACTCCTTCCAAAATGTTAAATAATGTTATAGAAAACTTCACCATACCGCCGATTAAAATTCTTTGCTAAAGAACAAAAGTCCCCGTGTAAGTAGAAATGATACATATTAGAACAAGTGCATAAAATAAACCTGTGATTTGAATTATAGCTGGCACTACTGTCAGAACTGCTATTATAGAAAACTAATCAACACCTTCTGATCAGTCAGAATCGAGAATTCAACAGCATTATGTTATATTTCCTTTTCTTTTAACCACTTTAAATCCTTGCATACAAATTCAAATACAATTCAAGAATCCAATATGTAACATAATATTATATATACCTACTATGTTTTAAATAAGGGCCAATGCACCAAAAACCTCTGAAAGTCAGTGCATATGAAAAAGGATCTTAACATAACAAATGTAAGTCACCTGATTTACTTATATGTTACCAGATTTACTGGAATTTCAGGACACAGAACATTTCTGGAAAACTTCTACTACTGACGTACATGTAAACAAACCCCTGGCTTGACATCAATAACATGGCAGTAAGCCAGGTGTTATCTGACCGGTCACCTGCACAGATGTGAGGACGCACGATATTATTCATACAGCTCGCCGCTAGAGGGCGCTCGGTGTTATTCATACAGCTCGCCGCTAGAGGGCGCACGATGTTATTTATACAGCTCGCCGCTAGAGGGCGCACGATGTTATTCATACAGCTCACCGCTAGAGGGCTCTCGGTGTTAGTCATGCAGCTCACCGCTAGAGGGCGCTCGGTGTTATTCATACAGCTCGCCGCTAGAGGGCGCTCGGTGTTATTCATACAGCTCGCCGCTAGAGGGCTCTCGGTGTTATTCATACAGCTCGCCGCTAGAGGGCGCTCGGTGTTATTCATACAGCTCGCCGATAGAGGGCGCTCGGTGTTATTCATACAGCTCGCCGATAGAGGGCGCTCGATGTTATTCATACAGCTCGCCGATAGAGGGCGCTCGGTGTTATTCATACAGCTCGCCGCTAGGAGGTGTTATTCGTGTCTTTAGGCGTATGTTTTTTTTTTGTTTTTTTTTAACCCTTCACCCGGAAGTCGTTCGAGTAAACACATCGCACATGTTACAAACAAGGACAGTAACTGGAAAAGATGGATCAGAAGAAAAGTAACAGTCCCAAAAATACTTCTCGGGATTTGCTGGTCTGCGGGAACGGACAAGGTAGCAATTTGTTCACAAAACAGAGAGAATTGTGAATCTTTTGGCTTAACGGTGCATATTTTCTGTAGTGTATCATTAGCGGCTGGTGTTGAACCTAAAGCAGAAATGATTTATTAGAGAAAGACTATTAGAGAAAAATCTAAAAACAAATCTAACTCAGGCACTGTAGCTATATATATATATATATAGAGAGAGAGAGAGAGAGAAAGAGAGAAAGAAAGAGAGAGAGAGAGCGCTTTATAATATATATATATATATATATAATTTTTTTTTTTTTTCTTTTTTTTTTTTTTTTTTTTTAAGGAGCTTATATTGGGAGAAGTGAGACAGGAAATTGGGGCCAGGGTTTGGTTTAAATCATCCAGCTAATTTAGAAATACCCCTGACACTTTATAAGCTACAGCTTCAATATATTTACATTCATAGTCCATTTTTGGAAGGTAAACCTACTAAACAGGTCATAGATTTGGCTCTAATCACTGACTGTAGCCCCTTTACTCACTCCTTCAGTGCAAGGACACACACACATGAGAAAGTGGTTCACCACCTGACCTATCTGGTCAGTGGAGGTCCCTTTCCAAAGAAAGAAAGTAGAGGAAGAATGATAAATTGTGCAGAGCAGCACATGAGCTGCAGTCAGTAATTGTCAAGTTAATGTTAAGTTGTAATTTATCCTGTGCACAGTATGTCAAGACATTGACATTTTACATTGAAAATTGTTCAGGTAAATTGCTTGCATGCAACAGAATGTCTAAAAAAAACACAGAACGCAAAAAAGCTTAAACAAATAATCACCCCGTGCTCACTGTAGCCTCAGATTCCTGTTCTTTGGCTGTCAGGAGTGGAAGCCGATGTGGACTTCTGCTGTTGTTGTTGCCCATCCACCTGAAGGTTCTGTGTGTTGTGTTCTGAGATGCTTTTCTGCTCTCATCAGTTGGTGGTTATTTGACTTCCTGTCAGCCTGAACCAGTCTCGCTTCTCTCATCAACAACGTGTTTCTGCTCACAGAACTGCCGCTCACTATTCTTTGTCAACCATGCTACGGTTGCTACTGAGATCACATTTTTTTCCTCATTCTGATGTTTGATGTGAACATTAACTAAAGCTCTTGACCTGTAGCTGCATGAGTTTATGCACTGCACCACTGCTACCTGATCGGCTGCACAGCATGCTGTGTTTGGTTGTTGTTATCTGATCTTATATCTCATATTTTTTTATTTAACATGCAGTCAGATACAGTTACAGAGCTGAAATGATAGAAAAAGTGTTGTAATGATAGTGTAATCACCACAATGACCACTTCTAGTTTACAATGTAAGGCTGACTTTATAAAACTAAAATCACAGGCTTGGATTAATCTTCTCTTTCCCTAATAAAGATCTACACCCTTATAATGCTCCACGTTTCATTTACTTGCAGGAATTCATGATAAGCTGTTACTGAAATCCAAGCGCACATCGTCACTGCACACGGAAAAGGTCCCGAGAAGCAGCGGTGAGGACGATTGCTCTTTCTGCAGTCTCTGACTGAATTATTCTACACCTCTGCCCCAGCCTGATTTCCTAATAACAGCACATCCTGAAGTGTTTTATGTCAATGATGACACATTTTTCTTTGTTTAATAACATTTTTTTAATTCGTTATGTGTGTGTGTTAGTTCTAGACAGGCTCCAGTGTTTCCTGCCTCAGATGGCCCTGGCTAATGAGGCATTAAGGCAGCAGATGGAGAACCTTCCTGCAGGTCACTTTGACATCGAGAGTGTTGAGGAAGCAGAGAAAGTCATTGAGATGGTAAGACCTGGTCACATGGTTTCTGGAGAGAAACCTTTCTCCTGATCTAGTTTTTTAATGACACAGTGACTCTCATCGTCATCACAGACGTAGGCATGTGCCAGAAGTCTTTTTTCATAATATTTGTGTTGACAGTGGTGACTTGGTGGTTAAACCTCTGTGCTAACGAATCATATATGTTTCCCGGAAATAACATAACCAAGAAAACAACTTCTGACATTCTACTTCTAAAAAATATGAGTCACCTGCTGCCTGAGAGGAGTAGTCCATGATAATTGTGTGTGTGTGTGTGTGTGTGTGTTGCATATCATGATCATATAAATGATTTTGGTACATGCCTAGTCGGGGGGGGGGGGAATAATAATCTGTAATTGTTACAAAGCTACTATCAAGTCCTAGCTATAGGCTAATGAGCTGGTTTTAATATTTGTGAATAATAATAAAATTTAGATTAACATTTAGTCTGAGATTGTGAGCTTTGGATTAGACAGAAAATGAAAAGGAGTGCTTGTGCAACTTGACAGCATTTAGACCACTGTAGACCATGCAGCTGTTAAAATGAGACCCGCTTGTGACATGACATCAATAAATGTCCAAAAAAAAAAGGGGGGTGTGTCTAAGCCAGTGCAACCTTAAAATATTGATATTGCTATATCTTTGATTGAACATATTGTTAAACTTCTTATATTCATTCACAACCAAAACTGTTTGATTTTCTCGCTTGCTCTCCAGGCTGTGGTCTGATTGGCCGGGACTGCTTAAGGTCACGCTGCTCTTTTCAAAAAAGGGGAAAAAAAGTTAATTTTTGAAGAAAAAAAAACGACAGAAAAAAGAAAACTATAGCAGCTTTCTTCAAAAATCCCATACAATATGCGACAATGTCCTGGCATTTCTGTCTTTAAAATGCATTGCTTTTATAAGATAACTGATTTGTGTTTTTTAAAAGTTGTAGCCCTGTACATATCCTACTAGCCATGCTCTTTCTTTATGTGGGGGTGTGGGTGTGTGTGTGTGTTGGTGTGTGTCCTGAATAGGATGTTGCTCTGGTGGAGCTTGAGGGCTCAGACAGCAGCGAGGAAGAGGAGTCATCAGAGGAGGAGAGCTCAGACGAAGAGACTGTCAGTGCAGAAATGCTTAAACTACCTGGCAACCAGAAGAGAAAAGCCAACATTGAAGTGCTAGAAAAAGAAGGAGAATGAAAGGACATGTCTCCTGATGGCAAACGCAGCACCACTTTACGTTACCCCTCACACACACACAGGGTCTGGGAATTATCACTCTGCTAAGCAGAGGACTCTTGAGCTACTGTAAATATGGACCTGAAACAGAAGAGCATAATTCTCAGTTCATACGTTGAGTGTCGGACATGTTTGACGAGGTTGAAGTGCTGAGGATTTTTACTTGGACAGTACAGCCTTTGCTCTATTTGCATGAATATATTTGGATGTCTGTACGAGAGAAAGACTGAATCTCAGGTTATCTAGACAAACAGTGAGTTGCAGCAACAAGGATTAAATTAAAGGGAGTTTAGAGCTAATCAGGGATTTGTTTGCTCATCTAAGTTTTGCATTCTAAACATAGTAAATCACTGATTAAAACCTTAACCTCTAATTAAACCCTTCATCTCCAATTCTTTATCCATCCTGCTAAATTTATCAGTCTAAAAAATTCTGGTACTCTTGTGATTATTGACTTAGACAAATAAAGACTTTTCCGTAGTGTTCAGTGATGCCATTTTGGAAATGAATTGACTAGATTTAAAGTACTGGAACAACAAGATTGATGTTATTGCAATCTTACATTAATGTCTTAAATTATGTGTCAAACTCAAGGTAGTACACTAAATACAGTCAATGTACATTTAACCCTTTCAGTACACTGGCGTTCCATTCAGCCGGGGGAATGGAAATCGACTTATCGGACATTTTCAGTATAAACAAATGAATTACTTTATCGCCGCAAGTCTGTTATAAGATTAGTCAGGACACTGTTGGGTTTCTGTGTGTAGAGTATTGCGACTCTATGTTTAGCTGCTGGTGAGCAAAGGGAAAGGGGTGGGGTGTGATCCCCCTGTTGGGCAAACACTTCACGCCTCTCCAAAATAACATTGGTACAGAGATACAACAAACAGCACAACTAAAGATTTTTTGATAGTAAAACACTATATACAACTGCCACAATAAAGTTAAAACATTTAAACCTAGTAGCCTATGTAAAAAAGAAATACTTATGAAAAATCGCAAATTCTTATCGTCCTGAGTGACTACTTTCATATAAGCCTTTAACCACTACTATGGAGTGTGACATTACAGATAAGGTCAGTGCTGAACATGGGCATCCCCAAAACAGGCTCAAAGTCCATTCTGTGGCGTTTGCTGAAAAGAGTTACATTGAGATGTGTTTGGAATGGAAGCCACACATCAGTAGGAAGCGGATAAAGAAAGTCAAATGTGTTATTTATTTATTCGGCGAACGATCTATTGTCAACCTATCTTGCGGTATTAATAACACTGCCATAACATACCTTTATGACCGTTCAACTGAAAATGAATAAAGTATGTTAGGAATAGGAGATAATGATGTCTCATGTTATAAAACCAGACCTACGATTCCTTTTTACCCTCCTGCATAAGCCTAATAGATCTCTATGCTCAGATTATAGCTAGCTGGCTAGCAGCTTTCAGTCAGAACTCTGAAAAATGCAAACTTCTGGTTAATCCTGTCTCTCATCAGCAGCTGGTAGCCAATAAAATATGATGAAACCAACTAAAGAGATGTGTTCGTTTGAGGTTTTGTCAGTAACATGCAGTTATTGTGTAAAACGATGTTATATGCTGAATAGTTCAACAGTCTCGGTTAACCCTTTTTCCTATAAATGTCTTATTCTACTTTCGGAGCCTAGGTTATTGGTGTTAATCAATAGAATAGATGATAATATGTTAAAAATTAATAGTCTTAGTTTATAGCCTTTCAAGGACTCACAAAAATGCCAAAGTTTTTGTGGGTATTTTTGACACCTCACAGCTCCAGGGAGATTAAATCTTAAATTTTGCTGGTGCAGCTGTGTTTTAGATGTTTATACAATTCCTTGCATAAGTATTCACCCCCTGAAGTTTTCCATATTTTGTAGTGTTACATCCTGAGACTGAAATTGAGTTAATTGGGATCCATGAATCTACACAAAATAGCCCATAATGTCTATGTAATGAAAAAAAGTAAAATATGTAATAAAAGTTAAAAAGTATGAATGCAAAAGTATTTACTCCTCTTGGTGTGAAATTCTTAATGCATTCAGGTATAACCAGTTACCATCAGAAATCCCATAATTAGTAGAATGCAGTTTACCTGGGTACAATTAAAGGGTCACATGACCTTAATATAAATTACACCTGTTCCAGGAACACCCCAGAATTTGTTAGAGAACATGCCTCATCAAGCAGCATCGTGAAGACAAAAGAGCTTTGGAAACAAGTTCTGGAAAATGATCAACAAGAGTTTGGTTATAAAAATGATCACAAACTTTGAACATCACACATTATTAAAAATGGAAAGGACACACAACTGTGACTGTGTAGAGGAGGCAACCACCAAAAGTCAGTGACCAGAGAAGCATCCAAAGAGCCAACAGTCAAATTGAGCCATTGTGTTCAGGAGGTTTGTTTATAACTACATAATTTCATTACCATGACACATCTATGGGCCTTGCTTCATCCTAAATTTTTTTTTTTATTATTCTAATATTATTAAACAGTCAGAAAATGGAAATTTAGAGACCAAGAATCAGACCTGTTGCATTTAACTAACCAGCCAATGCTACGTGGTTATTACTAAGACAGTGTTCTGTTTTTACATAAATGTCATGATACATCATATGTCTGGAGACCACTGATAGGATTGGCTTACTACTTTTTTGATTATAATTTTTTTAAGTGTTGTATTTGTTCCATACTAGCCCACATTACTGTTATACAATGCTATGTATTTTCAGTATCTATACACAAAGATCTTTATCTCTGTAGCCTTTGTCAACTCCATGTCTAACATTAGCTTAATGTTGCCGAGTATTGTCTATTAAACACAATACAGTTTTAATTCTGTTATATATGGCCAGTTATGCTGTTCAGTTTGATGTTACACAATAGATCTCAAAGTTCTGACGAATCATTAAATTCGGTCTTGCTGTGTTGTCGTCCCTGACCACACCTCAGAGGCGTTAAAACAAGCCTGACAGGTAAGCTGGAATCAGGATGTACTTGTGTACACCTTTGTGCTTTACTTCTGCTTTACATATCATCTGAGGAGAATAAAAAATTGTTAGTTTTAATAATTATTTAAATATTATTATAATTGTTTCATCAATTCTTTTATCTGATGGTTTGTAGACGTTTTTTTTTCCTCTAACAGGACATCTAGACGTCATTATGACAATGGATTATTTGTTTAAAAACACGGACAAAGAGAAAATCAACTCCGATTCATTCCAGGAACAACTGTACAAGGTTGAAAAAAGGAATTCAAGGTAAAGTGATGAGTTTGATCAGACATTATTTGAAAAATACCCCTGTAGATATCCAATCATCACATTTTTAGTGTTAGTCACAACTTTAATATAAGATTATTTGGCCAACTTTAAGATGTTTTTGATGATGTTTATAACTAGTCAAAATGATGAGGTGCAGATCAACTAAACTTACAGAAGTCATCCATATTTAGTTTATTACATGTTTCTAGTGAAAAATACAAGAATCTGTCATATGAATGTACGATATCTTGGTGCGTCACGTGCTTCTTTCAGTATCGCGATACTGGCACCACAAACTCAGACTTCAGTAAGCAACATATTTACCCTGCTGTAGCTGTAGAGCATTTTCGAGGGAAAATTCGAATTTGACAAATCTATGATATGGTATGTATATTTATACAATAGTCGTTTATGTAAATTATATTAAATTCATGTGCTTTTTGAGTTCCGGGTAATAGATTTAACTTGGAATCAAAAAGAGTAATATATGCAGTACATACATATATTTTTAGCCCATGTGCTAGTTAGGTTAGTATTCTATATACAGTATAAATGATAAATAGTTGGATTGAGAATATTTACAGTCTATATTTCAGTTATTATTTTTCTATATTTGATATTTGATTAAAACTTTGTTTGTTTTCTCTAAACGGAGTGTGTTTACCAAGGCCCATGCAGCCACAATAATTTATTGTGTTAAAAATATTAATTACAATGTGGAAATATCAGCATATTCGTTTTACATGTAATTCTTGGGCTCATTAAGGGCCACATTTGACACAATATTTGCCAATCTGGTGTTGTTAATCTTTCCTGGCCAAATGGGTAAACAGACTCGGATCTTTTGGGCTGTGAGTCAGTATTATAATACACGAGGTTTGTAACAGCCTAACTAGGATTAACCAATCAGTTTAGCTCTGGAAGCAGAAGTTTTTCCTCAAATCTATGCAAAGTATTATTTTACGTGTTTTAAGAGACATCTTTTAATATTTGCTTTAATATTTCCCAGGCCCAAGACGTAAAAAACAATGTGAGTCATCGGGAATCTAGGAGTGTGAGTGACAGGATCTCTACCGGGAATCCTAGAGTATGTTGGTAACTGATTTAAATTCAACGTAGTTATAAACTGAAAATGAGATTTTGAGAATTCTCTGAGGCTGGCAGGAAAACAGAAATGTCTTGACCATGAACCGTTGTCACCGCAAGCAAGTAGTCCACCATTTTTCTTAAATGCAGCCTGCCATGTAGATTGAGAATATTAAGATCTTTAGGTGATAGTAGTGCCATCTAATGTTTCTACTTGGAAATGAATAAGAAGAATATACTTTTAACTTTAAAGCAATTAATGGGAAAGTTAAATTGTAAAACTGTAACCCCCCCCCCCACACACACACACACACACACATTTTAACATGCCCTAAAACTGCAGCCATTCTACATTCACCCTACATCCAAACTCCTCCACCTTTACTCATTGCCCTATTCCTGTCTTTATGACGCAACATTGCAAAAGGTTGTCTCCAAATCTAGTTTGATGACTAGAATCTTCTCTTTGTATTTACAGTACAATAAAAACAGTATCTTCTGTCATTGTAAGTGTGTATTTGTGTCATTGGAGTGTATTTGTAATACTGATCTGAATGAACACACATGAATCCAGATTTTTTTTTTAAAAATTGTTTATTTCAGGTTCCTGTTCAATGTGTGGAAAATCCAGAGGGCCAAAATGGATGTGTCATATTTGAGAACACATCATACAGCCTACCTCTGATGGCTGCCTATGTCGAGAACCATGGCGATCAAAACTCAGGGCATCATGACATACTGAGGGTAATGCAGGAAAGCATCTTTAAGATAAACTCAGCATTTAAGGTGAAAGTTAGATTGTAAGGTTGTTTAAATGGAATGTAAGTTTATTTTGCTTTATAATTATTTCCCACATTTTTATCCTCCCCTAAAGCTGGAACCATCCTACTATCCAACTCGCCCACATTCAACCTTGTCTAATCCATTAGGATATCTTTATTTATTGCCCTATTCCTGTATTTTAACAAACAGAAAATGACAAAAGTTAGTCTCCTAACCTTTGAGGTCTAAAATCTCCACTTTGTATTTACTGTACAATAATTATGTATTAATTATGAGTGTGTTTATATTTAATGGAGTGCATTTGTAATATTGATCTGACTGAACACACATGAACCCTGATTTGTTCTCATTTTGATGATATTCCTTCAGACTCCTGTTCAATGTGTGGAAAATCCAGAGGGCCGAAATGGATGTGTCGTATTTGACAGCAGATCACACAGGCTACCACACGGCCATCAAAACTCCGAGCATCATGAAATACATCAAAATGATGCATCACTGAGGGTAATGCAGGAAACTGTTTTGTGAAAGCTGGAAATACATCATTCGTAACATTAAAAACTCCATCCTCATAAGAATGAGACAATATCTGACAATATCTTGTGCTTGGTGCGCTCACTGAGTTACATGCAAGACCTTTTTGCTTTGTTTGTTTACTGTGTATTCATCATTCTGAGAACTATGTGGCATTTATCAGTGTTTATTGTATGGCATGTCCCTCATGTGCTGTAGGTTTCAGATGAGTGTCAGGAGGATCAGCATGTGCAGTGTGGATTAATCGAGTTTGAAAACTTTTTTTACACCGTTGATATGCAGTCTCGTGTGGAAACCAGTGAAGATGAGCAGATCCATGAAGATTCTTTTTAAAAATATGCAGAACATTGAATGTTTTATATTGATTAATTTTGTATTAAAGTTTTTGTCATTTACATGTTGTTCTCGTGTTTGTTTTTCCATTATCGTGTACATTTTTGAAGTATGGACTTTGACTGGATGATTCTGTGTACCTTTGGCAGTATGCTTAGGGCAGTTGTCCTGTTAGAAGAATAATTTCTGCCCTCGTGTCCTAGTCCCTGTTATATGGTAGTATCCCATGATACTACCACCACCATGCTGGACTTTGGCCTGTCCAGGCTATGGTTGTCCTGTGAACAGCTTCTCACAGACGTTCCACAACATTAACATTAACATAAACGGATAAAAATCATGATGTGTCATCCAATTAAAAAATGAAATATTGCAATCATTGGCAAATCACTGTGGTATGAGAGGAATAAAAGTTTTTGGGACATGTTTTATAGGAAAATATAATTAGTCTTCTTTAAATTTGAATTTGAAGGTTTTTTTTCAGTTTACTGTGTTATCCTGAAACACAATTGTTTTACCAATCATATGCAGATATACATATGTGGGGTCCAAAAGTCTGAGACCACACTGAAAATCTGGGATATTTTTTTTTTTTTTTTTAAAAATTGGAAATAAACAGGTTTTAGAATTTTTTTAAATATTTAAAACAAAGAAAGTGAATGTTCAATATCTTAAATATATAATATTTAAATGTAAGCAAATGTGTGATATTGAACATCTTAACTGCTGTGTACAAAAGGTTGGATTTTTCCTCGTGTCTAATCTCTTCTATTGATGCATGTGTTCAGACGGATGGATTTGATCTAAAATGGATCATAAGCTTTTACACAAACCTGTGGTGTCCATGCCAGCTCAAGTGTACACCGTCATTAAAGCGAAAAAGGAGACGTACCAAATGCTAAGAAACTCTGAAATTCATGTAAATTTCAAAGATTCTAATTTTCACTCAAGTTGTTTTCAATAATATAATTTGTAATGAATTTTTTTTGTATTAGATTAGGAAAGAATGCAAAATAGAAGCATTTTCACTAGTGCCCTCAGACTTTTGGACCTGAATTGTACTACTGTATTACAGTAGTTGGTTCATATTTGTTGGATTACTTAACCAATAATAGTGATTTATTTACCACAACAAGATTTACCATCACATGATGTCTTCTTGTATGCACTGTTTTTATTAACATAAGAATCAAACCCATCTTCTTTTGAGGTAATATGATGAAATGGAATGACCCACTTTGTGAAAGAGACTGAAGAAAACACAGAAATGGTGATCCGTATTCAGTTTATTGTTGACAGAAATGGAGTTAACACTGTTGCTGTGCAGTAGCTGCTAGGCAATAAGAATACTGTCTTTCCTCACAGAATGCACAGCTCATACTGAAGATAGTGTTGATTTTAAACGTTGCCTACTGGATTTTTAGGTATTTCACACACTGTAACGCATCAATATAAATAAATACTAGCAAACATTCTGTTGGTGTGGTGTAGAAGCAGTTTATGTAAGATTAAGAACATTTCTTAATGGTGCCATAAAGGAAAACACCAGCCTGAAACACATTAAGTATGCTAATATATTGGTTGATGCTGCATTTCTTCTTCTTTTCTATGAGAAGGTAGGTTGTGTGCTGATGTTACAGAGGGCACTGCTTTCACAGTTACAATGGCACTTAATCGGAACATCTCAAACATAATGTCGTAGTGTTGACTGCGGTATTAGCATGAAAGTTGAACCTTTGGAAGCTGATCTGTTTTAGCAGAGTGTACAGATGAAGAGGTGAGAGAGACAGACAGACTAAAGTATAAAGTGCCGCTGCATCACTCTCTTTAGGGAGAGATGAAGTGAGGGCTAAATCCCACTTGCACCACTATCAGTGGGTAGTTAACTGGCATTGTGGGTAATGTATGAAAATGAAAGTCAACTCAGAATTTCATTACAAAATAAATCCATTGAAGATGATGTTAATTATAAAGGTTATTATGCGAGTCATTCAGGGTGGATTTTTCCTTTAAGACTGTAAAAGTGTTTCCTGATTAAAATGCTGAGTGTGCATTTAATAACTAAAATGGTATCTGGAGGATTTCCAGCCTTGATCTGGATTACATCACTCCGTCAAACTGGAACACTTCCTAGAAAATGTCTTGCAGTAAAGAACTGGGTTTAATCTCTTGCCATTGAGTCCAGGCCAAAGAGAACGATGCCCAATAAGACATCACAATGTTCCACAGTTTTCTTTCATATACACCTCTCAGAATCCTTATATTTTTCAGACCATCATATTTACAGATTCAAAACATGATGTACTTCCTGTCTGGAATGCAAAGTTAGAAATATAAAGAAGGATCATTTGTTTCATTCTCTATAAAATATTTACACGTATATTAATTTAAAACAGGATTTCTGGAGGTGGCATGATTATTAAAAGCCTAGCTCGGTGAGGTAGAAATATCCCATTTTAAAATGTGATGGTGACGTAAAATAGCTTCGGAATATCTTACGACAAAATACTTTAAATAAACCAGATACTGTGTATGGATTTGTGTAAGAAACAGAAATCTTCTAAAATAAAATAAATAAAATAAAAGCTAAAGTGTATTCTCCTTCTGATGTTGAATCAGCTGGATACTGGCAGTGTCGTGTTGATCAACTGCATCTTCAGAAGCCATACTGATCCATTTTTTTCCCAAGCTACTATTTCTACTATGTCCTTAGATCCATTTGTTGCATACTGAGCTGTCTTGGCATTTTCCTGAAGCAAACTGACAAAAATTGTAGGCACAAAAATTAGAGTTGTGGCAGAGAGTGCTTTTTTAAACGCCCTTATCAATCCAAAACCCAAGCAAGATGGTAGATGAAGCATGAGACCTGCGTTCCTATCCACTGCCTGGTGATCCAGCACAAAGTCCAGCAGGTAATGTTTCCTCTCAGTACTCCACTGTCACTGCTTTAGTTCGGAGATATTCATGAAGGGCTTCCTCACCTATGAAACAGCCAAAAACACCCACAAGCTGAGCATAATGTTAGAAAAATGAGCTAATTATAATTTTTATACCACATGCTGTTGAATTCTTGAATGTGACTGGTCAGAAGGTATTGATTAATTTTCTATATCAGCAGCTCTGACAGTAGTTCAGTAGACAGTAGTTCAGCTGCAAATCACAGGAGTATATTAATATTAACAGTAACTCCACATCACCAACCCGTCACTGATTATTCTCCTATAACAGCTCATATTTTGTTCCTCACATATCAGGATTCACTGTGCTTACCAAGATCCTTCCCAAAGCCGGACTGCTTGAATCCTCCAAAAGGCGCAGCCACATCCGTCTTGTTGTAGGTGTTGACGAAAACAGTTCCAGCTTCCAGCCTCTCACTCACGTACATGGCTTTGTTTATGTCGCGTGTGAAGACTCCAGATGCCAGGCCAAACTCTGTGTCATTCGCTCTGCTTAATACTCCATCTACATCACTGGGGGAGAAGTGTTCTTTAGGGACAGATGTTTCTACAAGTTTCTACAAGCTTTAACCGGATTTCCTGCAGAGCCATTTTGTTACATTTCCTTCTCAATCTAACAAAGCCCAACTTACCCATCTTTAAATTTAGACACCACCATGACTGGGCCAAATGATTCCTCTTTAGCGAGGAACATGTGATCCTCTACGTCCGTGAAGACTGTAGGCTCCATGAAAAATCCTGCACAGATATACACAAAACGCACCTTTTATTTACTCTGTTGTGCTTCTGACATGTTGATTGAATGGAAATTAAAGGAAGGACAGCAAATTCCTAAACATTTTATGTGCTTTTTTTACACAGAAGAAAATAAGGATGCTTTCACACTAACTAGTCCATTTATTTGATTCTATGTTCATTTGCTATTTGGTTTGGTTTTATATTGCACATATTTAAACAAAATAAAATGGAAAAAAAACCCCAAAAAGCTAACCAAAACAATAATGAAACAAATAAATATAAAAAAAAACAACACAAAAAACAGGCTAGGGCTCAAAACATCCTGGTAGAACTTTGATTCACTGACTCATTTTGCTTTTTTGATTCAGAAATATGGTGACGGAAAACGATAAACCTCTGCCAAGTGTCTGTCAAAATCACACAAATCACCTGAGCATGGAGAACAAGGAGCTGCCGTTAAATAAATCATTAGATAATTATATAATTATACTACTTTAAAACATTTTGCATCCAGAGTTTCTTTTCTCTTTTTGTTCATCAGTCCAAACCTCCAGAAAACACTGCGTTTCTGCAGCTCTACAGCTCTGTCCTTTGGGTCACTGTGTGCGTTGCAGCTCAGTTTCTACGCTCGCATCAAGTAAAAACAAAACGCTGCATGCAACCCAAAATACAGCATGTTTGATTCACTTCCTGCAGTGAGTCGAAGCAGACAGAGAACATCACACTCAGAAGCTCTCAGGTTGTTCTGTTACTGCTGTACTCAGACCTGACTAAAGAACCACACCAAGGGGGAAAATTTACCAGGGTTCTATTCAAATTGACTAAACACTGCATACGTGAAAGCACCCTAAATGAAGTGAACACTTTCTTGGACGTGTGAAGTCTTACCAGGTCTGTCCACTTGTTTTCCCCCGTATACGAGCGTGGCGCCCTCCTTCACACCGATCTCACAGTACTCCAGCAGCTTGTCAAGGTGGGCCTTGTGGTTCTGGGGGCCGTGATCTGTAGAGCGATCCAGAGGATCTCCAATCTTCATTTTTTTAATCTCCTCAACCTGTGCATGTCAGCGGATTCAGTAAGTCACCCTTTTCTTATTTTGTTAGATAATCTTTTTCATTAATGTCAGCTGAAAACAACATTAAATGAAATGTACTTTAAGTCATCAACATGAATTTAAACCCACCACTCTTTGGATGAACTCATCATGAATAGACTCTTCAACAAACAGTCTGCCTGCAGCAATGCAGTTCTCTCCCTTGTTGAAGAAAACCGAGCTCATACCCTACAGACACACACACACACACACACACACACACATTAAGATAAGCCTGAGAATTCCAGTTCACAGTAATCTCAAGCTCGGTGTGTTTCCTGGATCTCACCATCCTCACGGCCTTGTCAATGTCACAGTCACTAAAGATAATAAGAGGAGATTTGCCACCCAGCTCCAGGGAGACCTTCTTCAAGTTGCTGACTGCACAGCTGCAGGAGGAAATGACATCATGTTAACAGGGGGAACTTCAATTGGTCTTCATATAGACTGTGGTGGTTGTTGGTGCCAGTTGGGCTGATTTGAGAAACTGGACAGGTCAGGCGAAATTTTTCAAATGTCCAGTTTCGGTGATGTTTTTTGTTTTTTGCACCATTCAACTCTAGAGATTGTTGTGTGTCAAAATCTCATGCCACAGTCAAAATCACATTTTTCCCCATTGTGATGTTTGATGTGAACCTAAACTTAAGTTCTTGTCCTGTATCTGCATGATTTTATGCACTGCACTGCTGCCACATGATTGGCTGAGTGGATGAAAGCATAAATAAACAATGGTACAGGTGTCCCTATTAAAGTGGCCAAGATTGAACAGACTTTACCTTTTCATGATTTGTTTGCCAATGGGGGTGGATCCAGTGAAGCCCAGCTTACGGATATCAGGGTGATCAGACAACCTCTGTCCAACCATACCACCTAAAAGACAGATACTTCGTCATCATGATCATCATCATCATCATCATCGTTCCCATCGTAATAAGTTAAATGTTATTTTTATTTTATAGAAAAACAAATAACACAAATATTGCACATCCCATGTATAAATACAGGGCTTCTGGCCTTGCCTTTCCAGCCTTTTTATTGTCCAGTTTTCTTGCTACTTTTAAAGGTCATAAACGGTATCATGAGAAAGAAGGGTAGGTACTAAATTTGCCTTAGCGTCTTCAGTCTATATTACTTTGGCAACACATTGTACATACCTTTACCCAAACATTTTCACAATCTTCAAACTTTTCTAGGTTTTGAAATGAGTGCTTTTAAAATTCCATTCCTGCACAAAACTGTGTACACATACGCAGATGCATGTATGAAAGCATAAGTAATCAGTTAAGCGTGGTGTGATTACCTGATCCTGGTATGATATTGATGACGCCTTTAGGAATGCCTGCTTTAACGGCCAGCTCAGCAAACTTCAGCGCTGTCAGAGGAGTCACCTGGATGGATTTGCATAAAGATGGATTTGCAAAAGTTTTATTTGCATTTACTTTGTCTATGGGCTGGTTTGTGAGAGAGGTTACATCAAATCCAAATCCCCAATTTGGTCACCTGCCAATTCCCACTCACTAGCCAGACATAAAATAACTCATGCAATAATGCAATAACTCGTGGCAGCGTAACCCAGTCGGAACACGGCACTATCTACCCTCTTCCTCATACACGAGCTCACAGATGCCCGTGATTGGCTTGCCTCATTGTGACTGACAGGGGAGAAAGAATATGCCATCCCTCCCACCCAGAGAGCACAGACACTTTTGCTCCCATGGCTCCAGCCACAGATGGCTCTTGTATTGTCAGGATTTAAACGAGCAATCTCCAGATGATATGGCAAACGCTTTTCTGTTGCGCCACTCGGGAGCCCAAGGTCGTAAGAGCTTTTTAATATCTGCCTATGTGTGTTTTACCTGTGCAGGTTTTAGGACGAGTGTGTTTCCAGCTGCCAAACACGCTGCGCTCTTCCAGGCCAGCATCATAAGAGGGTAATTCCATGGAATCACAATGGCACACACCCTGGTCCAGAATGGTGGACAGAGTAACCTCACAGTTACCGATTGCTACAATTCATCCTTTAGGTAGTTTTATTTTAAACACAACCATCTACACTCACCCTAGAGGTTCTTTCTTAGTGAAAGTCAGGTTGCGGTTGGGTCGGGCCTGGTTGATGGGTATTGTTGTGCCCTGTGGAAGACAGTATAGAATACATGTATAAGACACACATGATAATATGTAATATGATAATATGTAATAAGACATATTATCATGAGTAAGACCAAAGCACAGACTCTAATACGTACATGGATCTTGTCACACCAGCCAGCGAAGTATCTGAAGGTTTGAATGGACATGCCTACATGAGTCTTTAGTGCAAGTGTGTACACAGCCCCTGAGTCAATGGCCTCAATAGTGGCCAGCTCTTCCTGATGCTCCTCCATAAGATCAGCCAGCCTGCACATACACAGCATGTACACTTAGTGTTCAAGGATCTGAGGTGACTCCAAAAATTATTTATTTGTTTTTGTTGTAGTTAACTGGTAAAATAAAAAGTTTTTTAGTAATGCGCTCAGATTTGTTTTTTTCCTTAAATACATTAAAAAGGTTTGCTACTTTTAATATCCTTGTTTCTCACTGTACTTGCTAAAAACTGATTTAAAAAATTCCATTATTTAAGAATACTTAGGTAGCTAAAAATACATAGATGGTTGACAAATTAATGGAAAAAACCATGTAAAGCATTGTGTTAGCAATGTATTGGGCTCTCACAATCCACCAGAAGTGCTTCAATGTGTCTTAGCATAGATTCAACAAAGATTTTCAGTCAGTTGGTGTTTTGATGATGGTGGTGGAGAGTGCTGTCTAACACATGGCTCAAAATCTCTCATAGGTGTTCAACTGGGTTGAGATCTGATAAGTGTGAAAGCCAAAGCATGAGTTACATAATTTTTATTTTCATCAAACCATTCAGTGAGCCTTCGTGCCTTATGGATGTGGGCAGAGTCATCCTGGAAGCAACCATGCCCATCAGTGTAATATATATATATATATATATATATATATATATAAATGTTTCTTTATAGGATAAAAGTGATCAGTCAGAAGAAGGTTGTACTGATTTGCATTGACGCTTCATTCTACGGGGACAAGTGGAGGCAAAGCATGCCAGCAAAATAAATAAACACCCCCCATAGCATAACAGAGCCATTGGGTTTTCCATTAATTTGTAGGCCGTCTGTACGTAAACTAATGGGGACCACTATTTCAGATTTCAGAAATATCCTTTACTTGTAGAGAAGCCTGCCGCGGTCACGAGGGTTCATCTTGCCCCATGGACCTGTCTCAAACGCCTCTTTAGCTGCAGCCACTGCTCTGTCTACATCAGCAACAGAGGCAAATGCCACCTTACAGATCACCTACAGGACAAGATCAAAAAACAGAAAGGTCAAAGGTCAGACTCAGGGTGAGAACATGAGGACGTGTGTGTACATGTGTGTGCGACCTACAGAACCATCGGTGGGGTTGACAGTGTTGTAAGTCTTTCCATTCTCTGCATCCTCAAACTGCCCATTGATGAAGCACTGGTAGGGCATCTTCAGCGTCATGCCATTGATGTCTTTTGTTGCCTGGAAATGGCAAATAATACAACATTTAACTTTCTTTCCACAGAAAGATGGCTCTAAAAATATTAATATCAGTATGCCATGTCTTGTTTGAGTATCAGGATAAAGTTCCTGATGGACTGTTAGTGTGTTTGACGCTCACGTAATTGATGACCAGCTCTTCCTCCTGGTCCTCCCCTCTCAGACGCCGTACAAACATCTGGATAAACTCCTGGAAGGAAGTAGCCATGTAGACATCCTCATTCTGCAGCTGTACGCCTCCACACTTCTGCTTGATCTCCTCCACCAGTCTGCCCCACACGAGCACACACACACAAACATCAGTTGTTCTTGCTTATTATTTGCAACCTTAATAATTATTTATCATTATCATGTTTATTATTTGCAACCAATAATAATAATAATAACAACAACAATTAATAAAAACATAAATTATTAAGAAATCATACAAGAAAAACAAAAATAAGAGTAAATAAATCCATATAAGAAATCATATCAAATTGAGTTTGTAAAATAAAAAAAACAATAATAAGATTAAATAAAAACAGAAGAAAATATACAAATAATGTCTGTAAAAGAAAAACAAGAAAGTAAATACAAATTTGAAAGGAAAAAAACCTGAAACCTAAAACCAATCATAAAATATAATGACTTGGTGTCTTTAGCTGCTTTTTAAAAATGATAGTAATATACTCAATTCATATACAGTAACAATCAGAGGTCGATTTTACAGTGATTTGCTAAACTGAACATATGAAACAAAACCACAAGTTAAACTATGAATATGATGTACAAGAGGTAAACAATGTCCAGATCAGATCACAGATTAAAGGTTGGAGGTTTGTTGAGAAAGAATGTGAAAATAGCGCTCACCTGACCACATCCATAGACGCAGCCCCAGACTTAAAGAAGTCGGTTGTGTCCTCAATTACTGCCACGTTGCTCAAAATGCCCTTCCAGATCACCTACAACAGATTACAATGTGATCAAGTGATCACAAGATGAAGTGTGTTCAATAAGGTTTTTCTTCTCTTGAGCACATATATGGCTCTGCCCCCCCAAGCCCACCCACACACACACATACCCTTATGTCCTCTGCCATCTTCTTCTCCTCCTCAGTGAGCTCTACACTGCTGGTATCTCCTGATGAGAAGTACTTGGCAGCTGGAATCATCTTTCCATCTTCAAACTGCAGACTTTTCACCTGGAGCTGCACAATCAGCACAAAACTAATGGTTGCTAATGTGGTCTCGGTTATACGCTCCTAAACTTTGTAACCATAATGCAAAAAAATATTCTTAGGTGGAAAGTGCAATTACTCATTAAAATAAATACTTGTTACTCGTAAACGTTGAAGTACAGCTTCAAATTCTTCACTCAAGTTAAAGTGGTAAAGTATAAACTCTTAAATGTACTTAAGATATGAAAGTTAAAGTGCAAGAATGATTCACAAAAGAAAAAAACTCAACCCCAAATCACAAGCTGATTCTGATTCTGGCAAATTAGTGTCTCTTTAACCAAGGAAAACATTAGCTAAGGCTAACTAACAATAGCTTTATTCCTCATTTCTCAAATAGCAGTTAGCTGGCATGACAATAATAACTCTGATAATGCAAACTAGCTGAATGCTAATAGCTAGCTGTCACAATACCAACTATTGTGAATACAAAGTGTACATAGCAGCAGACAGATTACAGTGATGGGTATTACGTCTCATTCTCACTCTGCTAACAGTTCTCTTGAAGTATAGCCTATGTGTGAGAAACACTAAAGACCTGGAAACATGTTCAAACATTACAAACTGCATTTTTAATAAACGTTCTACTGAACCTGTGACGAGTATACGGACGTTTTAGAGCAGGGTTTTGACGAGTTTAGAAGGTGAAGGAATACTTTCGGCTACTGTTTATGTGTGTGTATGTGAGAGTGTTACCGCTTTCCCATCAGAGCCGAAGAGCACAAGGCCTGAGCTGGTGATGAGTCCGGGCTGACACGCATCCTCTACATCCAGGGGCTGACCTGAAGGAACTGGACCACTCAGCATCGATGATCCGTACAGCGTCACTGGCTACACAATACACACACACTATATAAATAGCTAAAATATCTCATTAAATGTGTATAGAGATATTACAAAGAAAAATAAAGCTTGGAAGGAAGTAGCAGTGATCGCCTGTGCCTCTGGTGAGTGTATGTAGCTAGTACGTAGCTAATCTTCCTAAAAAAAGCTAGTACGAACCCTAGCACATAACATATAAATATGGTCGATAAAACAAAGTGGCTACGACTGTTTCTCATCTGAAGAAAAAAAAAAACAACAGAAGACAAACTATACACAATACAAGTGACTTGTCACCTCTGCTAGTATGACCGCAGGGCTTGCCTAATTTGTTATATACTCTACGTGGTAGCAGGAAAGGTTACTTAACTGCACTGCTAGAAATGCTTCCATTATCTTGAGAAGTTTAGCTGTTTTTACTAGTGATGCTTCCTCTCGCTGGTGAATGGAGCTTGCTATGCTACAGGATAGACTGCTGACAGATGTAAGTGATATAGATAAGTTATAATCTGATGGGTTTTCCCAGACTGCTATGCTGGATGAGAAAGTGTGTTTATAGCTTTACTTGCATTAACACTTGCATGTACAGTATACTGAGTCTACACACCTGTCCATCAATGACGGCCCAGGCTCCAGGAACTTTATCATGGCCACGTATCCAGTTATGAATAACATTAGCAGGCTGAGCCATGTTCACCTATAGAGAGGGAGAGAGAGAGAGAGAGAGAAATGGGGGTGGGGAGACATTAAACAAGCTGGAAATGACTCCCTCTGCACCTGTTACTTATTTTAGCCCCTAGAAACAGAAGTATTACAGCGGCAGTTGGGGGCAGAGCAACATTCCAGGCGTTGACTTCTGTACTACAGAAACCCCGAGTGATATTTCCAACCCTCTGCTTTACTCATTCACTGTCTCTCTTTTTTCCACACACACACATCCCTTGTAATGGCAGACAACTTTCAGGCTTGTATCTGAATTAGCACGTGGAAAAATACACACATTTATGACAAGGCCATCAGTCACAATTTACTCAACATCTTTGGCAGTGCCAGCGCCCAAATTTCCTGGCAGCAATGACAATCATGTCGATAACCAAGAGAACATATCATACTAATATATACACAGGTCCAAATTCTCCCCAAATACTGTGCTAGCCAAAGTGTAGGTGAAGCTCTAACACAAAGAAGAGGAGTAACGTAAGGAGGGGTTTAACTCTTTTTTTAAATGATTTGTTTGTTAAAATATAATGTCATGGGCAAAAAAGGGGAGAAAATCCTCGAAAACATGATATTCCTGAGCTGCTGTGCATCGTCCTGACAATCCTGTTATAGTAAATCACAATGAGTGCTGTGTATCTGGTCTAAATTGGCAGGAAATTTGTAAGCATACATCATACATCATAAACCAGCTCACGTATGTCAAATATCATCAACTGGAAAAAGTCTGACTATATGGTGACTGGCAGGAGCTGCATCCAATGAGAAGACAGAGAGAGAGAGACAGAGCGTGACAGTGCATGACAGTGTAAACAAACTAAACAGAAGAGAGAGCGTGAAAGAGTACGATATTACACTATAAGAGGAAAATGGGTTCAGGATTGCTGGACTGTTGGCTTCTTCATGCTTAAGAGGTTCCGTAATTTGTTGGAAAGCTAGTGAATGACAGACAACCCATTTACTTCATTGGAGCATTTTTATCATTAGCCAGTTGTTAAATTTGACTAAGACCAAGTCAATCGATACTTCTGTTCACTCGTGGTGTGAGTAATTTGTAATTTGTTAGAAAGCTATTGAAATATAGTCAGGTGAATATATTCTCAGTTGGGCATTTATATCATTAGCCAGTAGTTAAAATTGAGTAAAACCAACTGGACTGATACTTTTTTTCACTCATGGTGTGCGTAAATTTAACAGATCTGTGTCTATTTATAATGTAAAAAATGGTTTTGCCTGTGGGCCAGTATAGGCCAGCTAGTGCTACTGGGTGTTTAAGGTTAAACTTTTTGAAACTCAATTATACCAGACGAAAGTGGATGCTGAAAATGCCCATTTACCATTACAGCTGTTTGGCTGTATAAAAAATGTGTGGTCACCAAAAAAGTTGATATTTTTGCTCTAAGGAACTAGAAATACGTCATATTTGAGAAAGCAGAAATTTGGAAACATGACATTAAACAGCTCCCCACATCAGATGGAACAACATGGCAGCTATAAAATAGTGAAATGAAACTTTCAAATGATACTGTCCTAGACAGACTCAGCTCTGTGCCACTTACCTTGGCATTGGATTTCTTCTGGATGCCTTCGTAGCTTGCTCCCTCCTCTGGCTGTGGAATCCTGGGAGCTTTGCCGTCTGCAATAAGCTGGACTGCCTCCACCTGTTTAAATCCGTATGTTCAGTATGCTCTCTCTATGTGACAATACTATTCATCTAAGTACACTGTTGTACATTAAGCAAGAGAGCTTTTGACTTACCATAGCTTTGATTCCGTCTGGGAAGAGGAAGCGGTTGTACAGTGTGTCCACAGTGTCATTGGGTTCCACGGGACATTCCTTCTGCAGCAGGATGGGACCAGTGTCCAAACCATCATCAGCCCAGAATATAGAGAAGCCAGCTTTTGCATCCCCCTCAATCAGAGTCCTGCACATACACATGTGGCTCCTTAGTGTAAAACTACTGCATATGCACTCACATAACCTAAACTTCTTCTTTAACATGGATGGATAAGTTTATTTGCAGTTACACACAGTGATAAACAGTAACTACCATAAAATGCTTTACCTTTTATGTGCTACCAAAAAGTTAAGAGTAAGTAAGAGTAAGAGTAAGATATTCCTTAATATCACACACACATATGAGCAGTTGTCCCATACCAGTTGATGGCAGAAGCTCCTCTGTGTCTGGGCAGGAGAGATGGGTGGTAGATGATGGAACCATGTTTGGGATAGTCAATCACATTCATGGGGATGAACTGGGAGCAGAAGGGCATTACGTTGAGTTCGGCGCCCACGGCCTTGTAGGCGTCCACCACCTCCGAGATTGGTTTCCCCTTCACACGCCAGCGCAGGAACTTAAACACTGGGGTGCCATCTTTTTCCGCTGCCACAGCTGATGAACAGGTTCAACAAACAATATTAGGTCAGATAAGGACACACACTGTTGCTGCCTGATAACAGACATGGAACAGTCGGGTATCCACCCTATAACTGGGCTTCATTGGACATAAGGTTTGTTTGATCATAAGAAATGTAATAGACTTTTTTTTAACATATGTTATAGCAGAGAAAAACATAAATTGTCAAGACAGGGAATTTTACTCATTTTTATTCAGGGAAAATAGTCCCTACTTCTTTGTCATCTGGCAAAAGCACATGTCACACACAATACTCAACAATAAAGTCCATCCAACATGTTCAAAAATGACAGGAAATTATTTATAAGTCGTTTTGACTTTGGCATGACGGAGTGATAAAAGCTAACAATGTTATGTTAGGAATAACATCTGCCAAAGTGTTTTAGTCCTCTTGCTGAAGAATGACAAGTTGTATTTTTTATTCCTATATTTTTTATTTAGTTATGTGTGTATATATATATATATATATATATATATATATATATATATATATATATATATTTTGTGTATTTGTGTGTGTGTGTGTGTGGGTGTGTGTGAGAGATATA